>JANAVB010034730.1:0-247138 GCA_029216955.1 Iris pallida | reverse complement strand
TTGTCGATCATGACGTCCGTGATGGAAAGAGGAAATTCATCTTTTGGACATGCTTCGTTCAGATCTCGAAAGTCGATGCAGACTCAAACTTTGCCGATTTTCTTTAGAACTGGGACGACATTAGCTACCCAATCAGGATACTATTTCTCGAATAAAGCCACAAGCGATGAGTTTCTTGACTTCATCGTCGATTGCGTCTATCATTTCTGGCTTAAAATGCGTTGTTGTTGTTTGACCGATTTTGTATTCGGTAAAATGTTCAGTTTGTGAGTAGCAACTTTGGGATCTAAACCTGGCATGTCTTCATAACTCCAGGCAAAGACATCAATGTATTCTTTAATCAAAAGAATTAATTCCTGCTTATCTACATCTGGTAGGTTCTTGCTGATGAATATTGACGAGGTGACCCGCTCTCTCCTACATCAACTTGAACTAATTGATCTTCGGTAGGAGGTTCCCTTTGTTCGAATCGGAGTTCCCATTGGGTATCCATTCGTTGAGCCCAAGGATCTGTTTCAGGATTTTCTTAAATATCCTCGTCATTGCCTTCTGGAAGTTCGACGGAGACCATGTTAGAAGATACAGTCAATCGATGAACTTGACCGATGCTGGTGTCAGAATCCCATGATCTGGAATCAGAAGAATTAGAGCGCTCTTCGCTATCGGATTCGGAGACTGCTGGGGATAACACCAGAGGTGAAGCATATCCGAGACCTCTTTTGGTCCTGCTGTAGTACATCTCTGACTTTCTTTTGGAACAGCCGTACGGAGAGGAGTTTTTCTACCCTTACCGTAGTTGAGGCCACTTTTGAAGTCGTAACCCATCTTTCGGATGATGTCTTTTGATTGTTGACTGTAACGACGGAGTTGAAGATGCCCCATGTCGTTAATTTTGCTATCATCCGTATAGCTGAATTATTGTTCTGGTCCTTTACTAAAAAGTATTGGACTCTCGCCTTTCTTACGAGCAGGAACAATACGATAGGAATCCTTTGGAAGTTCGAGTGAGACTTCTGTTTGAAGAGATTGTACAACTCCCATTGTAAATGACTGAAAGATATCTAACATATCCAAATAGCATTTAGCATGATAAATGACATCAGTATACTAGAAAGTAGATACTTTTTTATTGATTTGTACATTGGTATTTACAGCAGGACCTTTAGCCTTAGCAGGCTTGGTCAGATCGATTATAAGAGGGGGAGAAGAAGAACATGGAGGAGGATTATCTTTGTTACGACGGAGGTCGATAACAAGCGACTCAGAGGAGTTGAGCTCCCTTTTGTCCTTGTTATGAGATAAATCTATAACAAGTGGCTCAGAAGAGGTGAGCTGCTTTTTTCCTTGTTACGACGTAAGTCAATAACAAGTGGCTCAGAAAAGGTGAGCTCCTTAGATCCTGATCATCATCAGTTGATTGCTTCTGAACTGGTAAGTGAATAGCCAGTGGTTTGGAAGACTGAGGACGAGAAACATACCCTTTGACATGGATGATAAGGGTATCATTAGGCCTTGCATCTTGTTCTTCTTTAGTGTCCACAGACAGGACAACCTTCATGAATTTATCTTTATACATACGAGCATCGTTGCAGTATGCTTCGATGTCTTTGAAAGGATAGAATCAACAACTTCCTTTTGCACCTCTCCATTGTCATCAACATTTAAAACATTGATGGAGAGTCGAAGGGACAATGTTATGCTCGTGTAGAAATGGTCTTCCCAGCAAAGCATTGTAGGAACAACCATGATCGTCAATGATGTAGAAGGTAACCTTTGTGAAAGATTGCCTATTTGGAGTTTTAGGCGAATCTTGTCCAGAGGTTCACTCCTTTCCTGGTTGAACCCAAGAATAGTGGTGATTGTACTGGACAGACTATGCACTGGGATCTTCAGCACATCCAATATTGTCTTCGGCATGATACTGAGAGCAGACCCTGGATCTATCAGAATACGATCGACTTTCATCGAGTCGACGTATCCTGTATAGTAGAGAGGACGGTCATGCCTATTGTCTTCCATTAACATGTCATCTTGTGTGAAAGTTATGTTTGGAATTAACTCCAACACTATGACAATGGAGGCAAGAGACTGGTTCTGCTTTTGGCTTCTTTAGGAGGGCCAGACAAGTTTCAGCTTGCATGAGAGCCTCGCTCAGCATTTCCCGAGTCGCTTTGGAAAGACACAATAGCTCGAAGATAGACAGCCGGGCCGGTGTATTGGCTAATTGAGCCAGGATGTCAAAGTTGTAAGGCTTCTCAAGTCCAGAAGGAGATGATTTCTTCAAAGGTTTATCGAAACACTTGCTGTTTACCTTTGTCAGCGACCGTTAGCTTGGGAAAGTAGACTCTACAACCGGTGAAGACGCAGTAGGAATATCCTTAGTGGAAGCGGGCTGCACTAGAGCAGGCTCAGAGGAAGAAGCAGGATTCTCTTGAGCTTCGGGGTAATCCTTTAGATAGGCTTTCCCGGATCTGGTGCCAACAGGATTTCTTCATCAACTATGGGGTCAAATAACACCATATTGCAAATCTTTGTCTTGCCCTTAGAACGGTCTTTCTTCTTGGAGGAAGAGGGAAGTTCGAACTCTGAAGCAAGATCCGGATGATATCTCAATACCATCGATGATATGCGTAACCTGACGATTTTCATCTGCAACGAATTCTGAGTCGTACGATTGATGCTATCGTCCGACTTGATAATCTCCTCGACATTCAAACCCAAGTTCGATCATCATCCCTCGAATCGTTGACAACATCAATTTCCTCAAAACAATTTCATGTATTGTTTATCCGTTTATCTTAAGTCATCGACCAACGTATTTTATCAATTTGCATCATTCCTTGCTAACTCAATCGTCGAACGATATCCATTTCAATCCTCAGAGTCATTTTCAAACATTCGAATCAAACTTTTCATGCACGCTATCCTCTTGTCGTGCTAACTTTTCGTATACGATCCGTATCAATTTCTTCGATCAAGTCATCCATTCGTACACCCTAACTTTTTTCAATTCGATTTCACATACTCAATCGTTTTTGCGTTTCATAATCGCATAATCCTCAATCCCGTGCACATTTCGTGTGCGTCAATTTTAGGTCGTTCGAACCAACTTATCAAACTTCAAGACAACAACACTCCATCGTACATGATGTAAGGCTTTACATATGTCTGATGCTTGCTGATAGACTCATCGACACCCCGAATCCTCAATCGATCGATCGACATCCCTGAGGCTATCGCATACACTACTCAGGGATGAAGTCATTCAACAAATCCTCAAAACTATCATTCGATTCACAATCTACTTCCTCAAATATATATATATATAAATTAATATATATATATATATATATATATATATATATATATTCATACCCAGTCCTAAATATAGGAACGAGATATATGACAATGGCCAGCTATGTTTCAAGCGGACTCCATGCCATATATATATATATGGCCAGCAGCCTTCTGTGCCCAACGCTCTGAGTCATGCGCCCGGGTTGGATGCCGGGTTGCTCGCAACTGCGTCATATGCGCCCGGTATCTCTTCCCTCCGGCAGTCATCTGCCCCCTCTGGGCCTGCTCAGGCGAGTCCTAAGAGCCTGCCCTCCGCGCCCTCTCTGCCAGTTCCGGCGCACCCCTCCGGTCCCGATCCTGCGGAGGCCCGGCCCCATGCGCCCAGCCTGCCTCCTCCCCAGCCCCTGGCGGCGTTCATGCTCGAATCAGAGGTCCCCCCTCTGCTACTTTCCAATTGCAGCTCCCACTCGTCCAGAGTATTTTTGGGATACGTCGGTGTTTCCCCTACCCGTGTCCCGAGTCCCTCCCAGCTCCTCCCCCTAATCGATCTTTTGTCGATGTCCTACACCCGGATAGGACGTCACAACTACCTCCCCCAGCTGCTGTTTGAGATCCCTAAGCTTGAATTCTCCACCCCACCCGAAGGAGAACATATCAGCGTGCCGTTCTCCACCGCAGAAATTCACTCTCTCTCCTCTACCTTTTGAAATCATTCGTGCTGAAATTCCAATCAGGATGCCCCAAGCTCCCGGTTGTGCAGGAACTATAGCTGGTTGGGGTCTTTTCTCCCCTTACAAGGTCGCTCCGTAGATTCCAAGCATCTATTGCTTCACCTCTGTTCTGAATCAACTGCTCCCTAGTTTGGGCTAAGGGCACCACCTCCATTGGAGCTCACACCATCAAATTGCCAAATGGTCCCCTAGCTTCAATCTCAAGGCCGACTCTAAGATTATCTCCACATGGATTACTCTGCCTCAACTCCCCCTGGTCTGCTTTGCCCCCGCGGCACTCAAGAGGATTGCAAGTTCATTTGGAAAACTCATCGCTATTGTAGACGAAACCCGCCATCTATCAAAAGGCAACTACGCTATGATATGTGTGGAGATCGACCTATCCGCCGAACCCCCATCTTTATTCAGCTAAAGTTGGGGGGGCGGACACACCTACATGCTGGAGTACGACAACAATGTCAGATTCTGCTCGCACTGTCAGATTAGAGGCCACTTATCGAAGCAGTGCTTCAAAGCACACCCCGAGCTCAAAAAGAAACCACCCCCAAGAAACCTCCCCCAGAAGACCACCAACCACCCAAAACATCCTACTACTCCATGCCCGATTCTCCCCCGCCCTAATATACACTCCCACTTTGATGAGAGTGACAGCTCCCCAGTCCTCCCCAACCTTTAGCGGTGCACAGCATCATAGCCCCAGCCAAGACATCTGGCATCACCCTCCTCAACAGATTCGACATCCTGAGCCCCCCTCTAGAGGAGAACCCATCCCCCTTCTCCCGAGCCTCTATTCGAAGCCGGAGGAGCGCGGCTGTTGAGCCTCCGCAATATCCCATCGTGACGGAGTCCTCTCTGAGAAAGCCTCGAAGATGCCGACGATAGTAGGCCAAGACTACCCATCTGGGAGACCTCACTGAGAAAGCCTCGGCAGATGTCGGCGATTCGAGGCTAGAGACCACCCATCAGGATGAAGATACCCTCACCCCAGAGACCCTTCGGAAGAGAGAATGGTCGCCAGACCTCGAGTATAAGCTCGGATCCGTCAAGCTCAGGATGCAGGCTTCTTAACCACAACAACCCCTTCAGCGTGCTTGCCGAGATCGAATCTAACTACTCGCCATCACATTGGAGAACGGTCAAGAGATTGGAGTCCCAAAAGCAGACACCACTGTGCCTAATACGGGCCCCTCAAATCATCAAAACAAAAAGAAGAAGAAAAAGATTTTAAGAGCCAGATTGCTGGCGGTCATGACCACCGGTCAGCTTTAAAGCTCAACCCTACTCCCAATAGCCATCATGAGAACGCTTAACATCCTGACTTGGAATGTCAGAGGGCTTGCCAACAAACCGACCAAGAGGAGATTGACATCCCTCATCAAAATTCATAGGATTGACATTTTCGTCATCATCGAACCCAAAATACAACAGAAAAACCTCAAAGCAATCCAACTCAACTCGGCTTTCCTAATGCCATGTCGGGTGTCATGATATTTAGATCCTACTTTCCAACGAATGCTCGTTCGGCACCATCCTTGACTCCGATCAGACGCTGTCCTGCTGGGTGGAACACCCAGCCCTCATTTCCAAATCCCTCATCTCCGCCGTCCACGGTAGCTGCGACTTCATCGAACGTAAACAACTCTGGACCACCCTAACGGAGATCCACTGCTCCTTCAACACCCTTTTGTGGCTGTGTATTGGACTTCAACACTATCTCGAGCAGCAAGGAAAAGACGGGGGGCTGCCCTCCCCACCAACCGGCGATGAACATTTTAACTCCTTCATATTTCAATCCAACTTACAACCTCTCCCCTTCTCCGGGAACTCCTTTACATGGTGCAACATACAAGAAGGAGCTCGTCGCCAATACTCTCGCTTGGATCGAGCCCTCGTCGACACCCGATGGATCGATATGAACCTCAGTTTCAACCTTTCCACCTCAACCACAGAATTAGACCACTCTTCCTCCTCATCGAAGTCAGCACCAGTAACAATCATATTAAAAAACCCTTCAGATTTCTGGATCTATGGAGACATCACCCTCAATTCCACAACATCGTGGCATCCACATGAACTCTGCCTCCAACCCGACCCCATTATCAGAATGGCTGTTAAACTCAAGGCAACCAAGCGTGCCCTCGCCTCAGGAGTAAACTCGTATTCGGAACATTTTCCAGGAGATCAAGACCGCGGAGGATGAGTCACTCATGCCAAAATCTATTTTGCCACTAACGGATCCCCCGAGAACCGTGCGACCCTCCATCTCAACAAAGCCATCCTCAAATCGTGCCTCAAAGTGAAGACAGAATTCTGGAGGCAGAAAGCCAGATTGAATTGAGATTATGAGGGGATAGAAACTCTGCGTTCTTCCATGCATGTGTTAGGGACGCAGGCATCAGCTATCCCTTTATTAAATATCGATAAGAACGGCACAGTTCTTAAAGACCAACAGTCCATCCAGGAGGCCGCCACCAACTTTTACTTCAAACTCTTCACCAAAGACGTTGTAACCGAAGACGATAGCTTCTTGGCTAAGGTGCCTCTTTTGATTGATGATCAGGATAATGATCGTCTGGCTACCCCCCTCTGTGGGTGAAGTGAAGTCTGCAGTGTGGGACCTTGACGAACATAGCGTGCCTGGCCCAGATGGATTCTCGGGAGTATTCTTTAGGTCCTGCTGGAACATCATCCACAACGATGTGATCGAGGCTGCTATTGCCTTTTTCCAAGGTGCACAATACCCCAAGTCGATATCCCGGGCCAACCTTATCCTCATCCCCAAAAAAGACAACCCAGAGACATTCAAAGATTTCAGACCTATCAGCCTTTGCATGTTTACCAACAAAATTATATCCAAGATCGTTGCCACGAGGATGTCCACATCCTCCCTAGGATCATCTCCGAGAAGCAAAGCGGATTCGTCACCGGTCGGAATATCACTGACAACATCCTATTATCCCAGGAGATGATTACTTGCATGAAATTCCTATCGAGAGGGGGGAATTGATATCAAGCTTGATATGGAGAAGGCATACGACCGTCTCGACTAGCAATTCTTAATCTGGGTCCTCCGGGCTTTTTTTTCTTCGAAACTTGGATTGACATCATATACAAATCCATCAGCACCTCTTGGTTCTCCACCGTCATTAACGGTCAGGATACTGGTTTTTTCAAAGCCAGCCATGGAGTGCGCCAAGGAGACCCCCTTTCCTCTACCATATTCATCATCGCTGCTGAAGCTCTTAGCAGAAATCTCAATGACATGGCCAATATCCCCAGATTCCATCACTTCCATACCACCGCGGGATGCCCCCTCATTACCCATCTGGCATATGCAGACGACATCCTTATCTTCTCCGCTGGCGATGTTGGCTCCGTGGAGGTGGTCTGCAATACACTAGATAAATACATTAGATGCTTCGGTCAGAAGATCAATCTAGCCAAAAGCGTCATATATACCCACCAAAGCGACAGAACCACTCTGCCACCCTCACCAACCTCACCTCTTTCTCCACAGTATATCCTCCTTTTACCTACCTGGGATGCCCATTGGTTTACGGAAGATCCAATTCCACCATCTTCAGCGGGCACGTCAGCAAGATCAGGAAATGATAGAGGGCTGGCACAACGCAATACTTTCTCCGAGGGTAAAATTATTCTCATCAAGCACGTTCTGTCCTCCATCCCAATCTACACCTTGGTTGTCTGCTGCCCCCTTCAAAGGTTGTGTCATATCTGAGAATCTGTTCGCTAAATTCTTCTGAGGGCACCAAGAGGGTAAAGACAAGCACCACTGGGCCAGCTGGGATACGATGACCAAACCTACGAACGAAGGGGGCCTTGGCTTCGCCAAAGTAGGGAACATCGTAGATGCCTGCTCTATAAAAGTGTGGTGGAAGATTCGATCTCATAAATCCATCTGGATGTGCTTCATGAAAGCCAGATACTTCACTCACGCTCACCCAGCGTCGACGGGGGCCAACAACCGCTCCTTTGCCTCCTGGTGAGTATTCTCCATGGTCGTCAGCTGGCCGAACCCCTAATCCGTCTTCGGCTAGGCAACGAATCCTTGTCCCCATGCCACGAACAATAGATTGTGTGACTCGGTCTTCCATCTTACCCCTAATGTCTATCCGAAATGCTCGATTCGGGATCTATGGAGCTGCGCTTCAGGTTGGAGGTGGGATCGGATCAAAGAGTGCTCGGGTCGGAGACAGCCCTTGTGATCGCTAACGCGAACACTCAGCTTTCGGACCGACCAACACCGTATGTTGGACCCCTACAGCTACTGGTATCTTTTCGATGGCGTCCGCCGACGCGAGATTAGGGCCGAGGAGTGCCGTCCGTCTTAATCGCCCCCTACTGGCACACTTGTATTCCCCTTAGGTGGTCATTCCTCATCTGGGGAGCCCAACGTAAGAAGCTTCTGACCGACGACTCACTGACCAGCTTAGGCTTCAGCTTAGCATCCAAATGTTACTGCTGTACCTCACATAAACCTGAATCGACAGCCCATATCCTGATCTCCGGGGACCTCCGACAAGCTGTGGCACGCACTCGCCTGCCTATGTAGAAACGGCATCGCGTCGGGGGCTTCAACGATCTCTTGGCAAACTGGGGAGACTCCTATTGCCATCAGATTGCTGCAGCCGCTGGTATATGGGTTCTCTAAAAAACTGTAACAAATTTATATATGAAGGTCGTCAATACGACGCGGATCAACTGATCAAAGAAACACGGTGCCAGGTCCTTAAAATTCGAACCGCTGCTCCCACTCATCGATCGAGTTTTGGCAGGCGCTGCTTTAGCCCTACGGAAGCGCCTTGGGGCTCCCGTTCTCTTTTTTGTGTTTTCTTATCTGACGCGCTGGACGCGCTTACTTGTATAGGCTTCGGCATTTTGCGCCTGATACATCAATAAATTTCCTGCTTCAAAAATATATATATACATATATATATATATATATATATATATATATATATAGAAATATATATATATATATATATATATATATATATATATATATATATAATAGGAGGTGAGGTGCCACCTCACGATGAGGTGGCTACCTGTCACCCCATGCTATTATCATGCAATTGCATACTTTTTGGGGCATGATGATAGCATTGGGGTGGGGGGTTGACACCTAGCCACCACCATAGGGTGGTACCTCACCTCACTTATTCTCTCTCTCTCTCTCTCTATATATATATATATATATATATATTTATATATATATATATATATATATATATATATATATATATATATACTTACCCCCTGAGCTCCCGATGGCTGATGACCCCCCTCGTGCTCGCCGCTGGCCGTTCCTCCCCAGGCCCCAGCTCCCCGCGGTCCCCCGCCTTGCCCGGGCTCCTCTGGTCGCCCCTCCTCGAGGCTCGCATCAAGCGATCTCTGTCCGCCTGGTCCAGCGACCAGCTGGCCATCGTCGGCCTCGCGCCGGTGGGGGTGTCCCCCAAGCTTCGGTGGTCTCCTCCAACGTCGGCCCCAGCCCATGGCATCGTACGGCCACTTCGTTGGCCTCCGGGCGCGGCCTCGTCGCTTACCGAGCTCCCCCAGCCCACCCCCTCCGCGCTCGGTCCCCCCCTCAGTTGGTCCCGACCGCTCCCGGCCACCCCCTGCCATCCCTATCCCTAGCCGCCTGGCATCGCAGTTGGGACTTCCCCCTCCTCCCGGGAACAACCCTCTCCTTCTCGGGATCCGTCCCCAAAGTTTCCCGTCCATACCGTTCGAATTTTGAACTTCCCTCCCCACCCTCGCAGAGTCGGGGGAGTGCACGCGTGCCTCGTGGGATGGCTGCTGTTATGCGCGCACCCCGGCCGCGTTCCTTCATGTGCCCTTCGATCCTCCCAAGAGGGATCATGCGCCCTCAGCTGCTCCATCGGGCCTAAGCGCCCATTCCGAGCTCGGGCCACCATGCGCCCGGTACTACCTTGGGGACCATGCACCCACCGCCCACTTCTCTGGCTCCCAAGCGCACTTTCTAAGAATTCCCTTGCTCCCAACCTCCACCTCCGGGCCTATGTGCCCACCCGAGCCCGAGCCGCTATGCGCCCACAGCACCCGTGGGGGTCTATGCGCCCACCTTCCCCCCCTCTCGTGCCCATGCGCACTCTCCGAGCCAGGACCGCTCTGCCTTCTCCGTCGCATGCGCCACTTCTCGGGTGCCCGACCGGTCTCAAGTTCCCCCCCGGCAGTCATGCGCCCTTTCCGCCTCCTCTGCGATGCCCCTGCCAGCCATGTGCTGTCCTCATCTCTCCCTCTTTCCACATGCGCCTTCTCCTGGGGCTTCCGAGCCGTATGCGCTCGCAGC
Source organism: Iris pallida (assembly GCA_029216955.1). Classification (NCBI taxonomy): domain Eukaryota; kingdom Viridiplantae; phylum Streptophyta; class Magnoliopsida; order Asparagales; family Iridaceae; genus Iris; species Iris pallida. Next base: position 236,776 of record JANAVB010034730.1, on the reverse strand, counting down.
AGGAGGTCTCGCGCCCCCTAACTTGGGCGCCGCTGCCGCAGGGACATCATTACCACGACTCTGTCTTACGTCGAGGCGCTGTGCCCAGATAGAGGGTCACATCTTCCCCTCCACTCTGAGGCCCCCGAACTCCCGGACATCGTAATCCCGGCCCCCTCCGACGGCCATAACATTATAGTACCCTTCTCAATGAAGAAATAACCTCCTTAGCGGCTAGCTTCGCAAAAACACTCGTCCTAAAATTCGCTTCGGGGTGCCCAAAGCTCTCCAAAGACCAAGAGCTCATCGAAGGCTGGGGCCTTCCTCGCTCACAGTGTCGCCACGCTGGACCCAAAGTACATGTACCTCTACGTCTTCCGACTGGACTACACCAAAGTTTGGGCCAAAGGCTCCACCACCATTAACGCTCACAGCGCCAAAATGTCAAATAGTCCCCCAGCTTCAATCCTAATATCGATTCGTCTATCATCTCGACATGGATCACCCTTCCCAACCTTTTCTAGTATGCTTCGCCCCCGCGCTCTTTAGAGAATCGCCAGCTTTCGGGTCGCTAGTGGCCATTGCAGAAGAAACACACAACCTCACCAATGGGAACTTCGCCAAAATTTACGTAGAACTCGACATGGCAACATATCCTCCACCCATATTGAGATCGAGCTCGAGAACCGAACGATCATCCAGGACCTGGTGTACGATAACAACATCATTTTCTGCAAACACTGTCAGATCCGGGGGCACCCTAGCAAGCTGTACTTCAGAGTACATCCGGAACTGAAGAAGAAACCCACCAAGGAAGGCGCACACCCCGAAGGAGACCCTCTCAACCCCCTCCGATCCGATTGTCCCTCGTCCTAACAAATACTTCCACTTCGAAGACAACGATGACATCCCAGCCCCCGCGCCCTCTTCCCGTCAAAATGCCAAAGTTCCCCTCGAGCCCCGACCATCCTTCTCAACAACCATTTCGACATCCTCATATCGTCCTCCTATGCCAATATCCTGGAGAGTCCCCTTATGGCATGATCTCTCCAGTAGTGAGCGAGATCCCACCTCAACCGCTTTCCAGGCCCGTGGAGAGCAAGCCTAGCTTGCCCTGATTCTTCACCCAGCCCTCACTAGAGTGCCACCTTTGAGGAGATTCTGGTGGGTACCCTAGCAGCAGAGGATGATCTTGAGCTGAAGCTCAAGAGGGGACGAGACGCTCATGGAGCCTACAGATTCAGCAGCAGCAGCACAGAGGCCTGTTCAACAACAGTTTCAGGGCCAGGGACATACACTTTACCAGCAGGCACCTAAGCAGCCATTAGTTGTACTTTTTGCAAGAAGCTGGGTTATGGATGGAATGACTGTAGGAAGAGACTAGGCAGGTGTTTACTTTGTGGTTCAGCGGAGCATCAGTGTAGGGAGTGTCCCAAGAACCAGACACTATTGACTCAGGCAGCAGGAGGAGCTAGGGCTCCGAAAGGGTAGCAGAGGTTTGTCAAGCATCAGCAGCAGGCCAGAGGAGGAGGCCAGCAGGGGCGAGCTTTGCCATGATAGTTAAGGATGCACAGGCAGTAGGAGGGATACTTGCTGGTCTGTTCTACTCGATTCATTCTCACTTTTGCCTTATAATAACTATCTTGAAATTAATTCCGACAATTTTGTCTACCTCCTTGTTAATCGATAAATTTGATTCTTAGTATTCTGTGCTGATTTTGATTTAATTTTTCAATGTAAGTCGTATGGGCTAGGTATCTCAGTTATAGAATTTAGAATTTTCTACAGTCATATTAGCTAGCATAGTGAGGACATATAGTCGAATTTTGGACGTATTTCTCGGGTGTAGGAATTTAAGGTTTTCGCGGACAAGCATGCAATGCAAAAATCATAAATACCATAATTCTAGAGGTATGTACCATAGTTGGGGACTCTATGATCATCATAGCCTTGCTTACTAGTATGACGAAGATTCTGAGTCTCATGATTTTGGACAGACACATATGATTATAGGATGTATGATTGGAGACTTTGATTTTGGGGGTTTGACCTAGAAAGAGTGCGACTATCTTAATTTCGAGGACGAAATTCTTCTAAGAAGGGATAGACTTGTAACACCCACTTTTCTAAATAAGGATAATTTTAAACTTTTGTAATTTTAGTCTTTTAATAATGTTATTTAAATATGTTATGATTTTTGGTAATTTTTAATCATTTTAAAACTAATTAAAACCATGAATTGTGATTTTGATGTGCTGCTAGTGAAACCCTAGAGACTACTTGACCTAGAGCCTAACCATGTGATTAGGATTTTTATTTATCATTTTTGGCCTAGGGGTATTTTGGTCATTTTGGACTTTTTAATAAAAATGAATTTTGACTGATTATTATAGTGCTAATATTTTATTTAGAGACTAACCTAGTTTTGACCTAACCTAGAAGTTAATGATGTTCATGGAGGTTTAGTTATAAGTTTAGAGACTTAATGGCTAGTTAGATTAATATCTGGATATTATGTTAGTATGACATTTTGACTAGATGTTAAGAAACCCTACTTTTAATGTGAGCCTTTGATTGCGCCTAGATTCATGTGGAGAAGCCTTAGCCACTCATATAACCTTGCAAAACCCTAACCTAACTATTCCTATAGCCATTAAGAACCTCCCCCTCCTATTTAATCACCTCTTCAAAGTTCTTGCCTCTTTTAGAACACCCCTTGTAGGAAATCCTAATTTCTTCCCCTTTCATCAAATCTCTCCATTCCTCCACCAAATTGATCCTAATCCTTTTCATTTGGGTTGAAATCTGGAATAGAGGTTGAAGAGGCTAGCTTGCAAGGAGAGGAGCTCATTTGGACTTTGCTTGAGGAAGAGGATATCACATTTTGGGGCTTTTTCATTGAGTTTGACACTCAATAGGTAAACCCTTCAAATCACCTCTAAATCTTGATTTCATTCCATATATGCATCCATCTAGGTTTCCCTAGCTGTAGGTGAAGTTTGGTAGGAATTAGAATTAGTTTGGTGTCCGTATCGGATACGTGTCCGTGTGTGTGCATAAGTGTTCGATGAAATATTTGAATGAAATTTATTTTGTGATTTTTAAAATCTATTTGAATAGGATTGTAGATCTATATGTATGTATCATTTTTGTGAGGACAGAGCCTACTTTTGTGTCGTGTCTGTGTCCAAAATGGCCACGAACACGTAGCACGAGCCCCCGCACGGTTGACCTGCTACCCGATCCTGTTTGCGGACACGACACGCCTCGTGGACACGTGCTACTTGGCACAGAAGTAGGAAACCTATGTCAGCACACCCCTCGAGTTTGACACGACCTCATGTCGTGTCTAGGAGCACGGACGCACGTACTAGTTTTTACTGTACGTGCACATCGGTTTGGCGACTCTGAACGGGCTTCGTGTCCCTCGTGGACACATCGTAGTTATATATCTGGGACACGAATGTGTAGCCCTATACCTGGCGAACCCCTAGACACGAGCACGACGTGTCATATGTCGTGTGTCTTCGCACGAGTCCATGACACGTGTGCACGAGGAGTTCTTTTGACTGCTTTGATTGCTGTGTTCATTTTTGTTTGGACACGTTCATGTCCAGTTTCCTGGACACGAACACATCCCCCATGACACGCATGATGTATACCTACCCACTGCACACTTTATTTGTTGATTTATTTGGTTTTCATTTCGAATTTAGGTTGTTTGTGTCGTTTTCAGAACTTTGATACTGAGATGGTATTTAGGATTTTTCAGTATTTTTAAATGCTTGATATATATTTAATTGTTCAATTATACTGGGTTTGCCTGTTTGAAGGCCTGAGAAGCATGTTCGGTTCTGTTAGAGCTTGTTTCATCATAATAAGATAATTTCTACATATGTAGACAATTATACAATGTTTACTGTTTTTAACTGAACATATGGCTAAACAGGGATTGGGTTTCAAATGAAAACTGGATTTTGGTTGTTAATTGAGTATGAACTGAATCAAATTGAATATATAAATGAATGGATGCAATGCACGAACTGAATTTCACTCTTCCTCACTTTTTACTCATTTGCATGTTCACCTCACACACACCATTCACTGTCTACACACCCACCCCTACCACTCTCTTGACTAAGATACACACCCCCTCTCACTCTTTCAGCCCCTTCACATTCCAGTTAAACCCCTCACTGTCCATATTTCAGTTTTCTTCCCTCTCATTTCTTTTCATGTTTGTAGGATATACATGTATGTTGCATATATAATATATATATATATAATAAAATATATATATATATATATATAATATATATATATATATATATATATATATATAATATATATATATTATATATAAATATATATAATATATATATAGATATATATAATATATACACATATGTTGTATATATATATATATATATATTATATATATATATATTTATATATATAGCAAATATTATATATATATATATATACATGTATGTGCTAATATATATATATATTATATATATAATATATATATAATATATAATACTTATATCCCTTCCCCTTCGTGACAGTAAATACAAAACACACACACCCTTATCTATACTTATGTGTCCCTTATCTATACTTATATATCTTTATATATATATATATATTTTATAGATATATATAATATATATATATATATATATATTAATATATATATATATATATATAATATATGTTGTTTACCTATATATACTCCATATATATACTTTGTATGTATATGAAATTTAATGAAACATAAAATATAATATAATGAAATGCAATGTAACTATAGTGTAATGTGGTAATGCAATGTAATGAATCAAGTATGTATATAGTGATAACATGAATGAAAGAATGTATAAATGCATGTATATATTAGCCTATGTATATATTATAATAATATATAATATTATAGATATATATATATTATATATATAATGTGTGTAAAAAAAATATATATATATATTATATATATATATATATATATATATATATATATATATAATGTGTGTTGCCTTTGTGACCTTGTGATTGTGTTTGTGTGATAATATAGGCTTGGCTAGGCCTAGTTTGACTAAACCTAGACTAGATAACCTAAAATTGACTTATTAAGCCTAGATTAGACTAACTTAGACTAGTTGAGCATGGTTGACCAAACCATAACTAGTTTGACCTGGTTTGACTTTTAGAGTTGACCAAGAGTTGACTTTAGCCTAGAATGACCTAGAAATCATATAGAATGCATTGTAAAGTTCAATATTACCATTCTGGACATGTTGTGACCTGTGTTGCTCTAAATAGGACTCATCTACTCTGTCTGGACATCTACACTTACCAGATACTCAGGATGTTAGGCGAGTACATCTCTGATCATTTCATACTTGTTAGGATTTATATTCTTGCTCTAGATTACTTTACTTGATGTTGTAACGTTGTTAACACGGATTAGTACTATGGATCTTTACATTGAGATGTTATCCCCCTCGGGAGCATCGGATACATCATGTCATATGCGTTTCACTTTCATCATATACTCTTGTGCTTTCATTATTCATGTACACTCTTGTGATTTCATGTACTCTCATGTTCACAGAGCCCTCATGTATACCTTTATGTGCACCCATTTATGGGCCCCATGTCAATATTGTACAATAATATAACTTGTCTGGAACCTTGTGTATTGATTGGGGTACGGGAGAGTAGAAGCAGTCATGTGAACAGTTCCATTGTAGTCATTGAATAACTCTTTAGTGTAATCATGTACAAATTCAAGCCGTTCACATGTCTATCTTGTACTCTACATCACTAGTCACTGATAGTTCTCTACTTATAGTAGCCATTTATATTACAATTCTTCTCTTTTACTACATGTACTTTCTTTTAGCATTTATGTATTTTACTCTATTACATGCTTTATATTCCTGTCTTGATATGAACTGTTGAGATTATGTGCTCGTTCCTGTCCTGACTGGACCTGTTGAAAATATTACAAAGGATGACGACGACCTTTGCCCTACCTATTATGGAGCAGCCATAGATGACACCTGTGACTTGGACCTTCAGCAGGATCCATCAGCAGTAGAGGATGTCACCCCTATAGTTTAAGCTAGATAGCTTAGACTTCAATCTTATTTTGATGTCTTGTCTTATTGGATACATTTATGTTTATATTTGGGATCTTGTTATTCTGGATGTTTGTGGAGATGTTATCTTAGACACTTAGACTTCTTCTCCTGTTTGTATCTCATTTGATGATTTTTAATCTATCTTTCTATCTATCTATCTTATCGTACTTCTACCTTAGTTGTGATTGAGCTGCACATTTCTGTATCGTCCTCCGTTTGGAGTGTATATACTGTACAGGTACCTTATAATTGTTAGATGTATGTGACCTAGGACAGCGTTTACCACCGACACTGCAACGTAGGTTGGACATACCCACTTCTCGTACCCCTACACTGGGTGCAGGTCGTGATAGCCACCATCTTCATCATAGCCGCAGACGTGCTCAACAGAAACCTCAATAACATGTCCAACATCCCTAGTTTCAACCACTTCCAAACCACCACCGGTTGTCCTTTGATCACACACCTGGCATATGCAGATAATAACCTCATCTTTTCCTCCGGCGATATCAGGCCGGTCGAGGTGGTCCACGCACTCTAGAGAAATACACCAGATGCTCGAGGGCAGCGAGTTAACACCAACAAAAGCGTCATCTACACCCACCACAAAACTGACAAGATTCACTCGGAAACCCTATCCAACATGACCTCTTTTGCCACCGTATACCCACCATTCTCTTACTTAGGTTGCCCACGGTGTACGGGAAAGAGAACTCTAGCATCTTCATGGACATGGTGAGCAAAATCAGGAAAAAGTCGAGGGCTGGCACAACGCGATCGTATCCTGGGCGGGGTAAGATGATCCTGATCAAGCACGTCCTATCCTCCATCCCCATATACACCCTGGCCGTCTGTTCTCCTCCTAAGAAGATATTATCCTCGTTGGAATCCCTCTTCTCCGACTTCTTCTGGGGCCACTCTGAAGGTAGGGACAAGCACCACTGGGGCAACTGGGACTCTATGGCTAGACCTACGAACGAGGGGGGCTAGGTTTTAGTAAACTGACTAACATCGTCGATGCTTGCTCCATGAAGCTGTGGTGGAAGCTCCGTACGGACACCTCTCTTTGGACCAGGTTCATGAAGGCCATATACTTTCGATATCACCACTCCGCAATCGCGGTTGCTAACAACAGATCGTCGGCATCCTGGCGCCGTATCCTTCATGGGCGTCACCTCGCTGAACCCCACATTCACTTACAGCCTGGCAACGGTTGGTCATCGCTGTTCCATGAACGATGGCTCGGTAACGTCGTCCTCCTTCCAACCCTAACGCCCCTCCGAACTGGTTGATCTACGGTCTTTGGAATTTCGAATTCGGCGGCAATGGGATAGGGTCAGAGACTGGCATGGCCCAGAGGTCGAAGGTAGACTTGCCGCCGCTGGCACCCAACTCTGTAACGACCTAGACGTCTGGAAGTGGATTCCCTTGTCCGAAGGAACCTTTTCGTTAGGGTCGGCCAAGACAGTAATTAGAGGCATTGGTGTGCCGTCCCCAATCATCGCCCCATTCTGGAAGTCCTGTATCCCTTCTAAATGGTCTATTCTGCTATGGAGAGCCTACCGCAGGAAGCTTCCTACCGACGACTTTCTAACCTCCATCGGCTTCAGCCTAGCATCGATGCCACTACTGCATCTCTTTCCGGCCAGAAACTGCGAGCACGTCCTGCTCTTTGGCGACCTCGCCGCTGACCTATGGGACAGCCTCCCTTCGATGCAGGCACGATCTTCAAGCCGGGGGCTTCAACGATCACCTCGCCATTTGGGGCTCCTCCCACGGGCATCAGATCGTCGCAGCCGTCAGGATCTGGGTCCTTTGAAGAATCGAAACAAATTCAGATATAAAGGTGCCAATACAACCCTAACCAGCTGCTCAGGGAAACCTTACGGTAAATCTCCAAGACCGGAAGGTGTTCTCACATTCTGCAGATTTTGTCCGGTATTCTGTACTAGCATGGCGCTCGTCCTTGCGAGCGGTTTTCTGCTACGAACCTTTTGCTTGTCTGTTTTTCAGCTCGTGCTTGATGCGCTTATTTGTATAGGCTTCCGTATTTTGTGCCTGATACATCAATAAAGTTCTTAATATATATAATATTTTTATATTCTAGATATATATATATATATATATATATATATATATATTATATATATATATAATATATATATTATATATATCAAGATGGCAATATATATATATATATATATAATATATATATAAATATATATATATATATTATATAAATATATATATATATATATATTATATATATATATATATATATATTATATATATATATATATCAAGATGGCATGGAGTCCGCTTGAACATAGCTGGCCATTGTCATTATCTCATTCCTAATATTTCAGGACTGGGGCATGAACATTCTTACGTTTGCTTACCCAATGAGTAATTATTGCCCCAAGCAACATGGACAAGTCTGGTAGTCCGATTCTTGAGGACCTTAAATAGGGGATGCTTCTTGTAGGATAAATCGGTATAGAAGACTAACTACGATTGATTAAGGATGGATCTCAAATCTAGAATATACGATACAACTATGGTACATAAAAACAACATGCATCTCACGATGCAAAGACGAGATAGCGAGATAATAAGCAACATCTCCAACTCTCTCGATGATGTCAAACGATCTGATGTACATAGGACTAAGCTTCCTCCGTCCCTAAATCTGATGACCTCGTAGGTAGGCCAAATTAGTAGAAATACATAGTTGCCGATGCTAAACTCCAAGGGCCTCATGTGCTATTCTTTACAACGCCGATGCAGATCCTATACAATCTGAGGATGCACCTCAATCTGTATAACCTTCTCAACTATATATTTAATCACCTTTAAGCATCTTTTTGTCCTCTACCTCATCCCATGCTAGTAGTATTCTATATTTCCCCCTACACAAGCCGAAAAAAGAACCATATGGATGCTTGCTTGATAACTGTTGTTATAGGAGAACTTTACTAAGTGAAGGTGATCTTTCCGTGGTCCACCAAAATTTAATATACACGATCGTAATATATCCTCCAAACTCTGTATAGTGCACTCTGATTGCCCATATTTATATGGATGGTATGTTATGCTAAATGTCAACCCAGTTCCTAGCCTTTGATATAAGCACTGCTAAAATGAGAAGAAAGTGAGAAGTAAAATGCTCATCTCGATTATTATGCTAATTGGGATACCGTGTTGTCAAACTGTTATGTCCAGATTCCGTAAAACCGATAAGTTGCTATGGGTGTGATGCGATACAAGTCTAAGTTGCACTTGTACTGGACAAGAATGAGAACGAATAATATACATTTTGAAAATAAAGCTTATCAATATAGCAGAAATATTAAGTGCAAAGTATAGGAAGAAATAATTCATTTTATTGAATGATTATAGAGGAATACAACTATTATCAGTACCAATTTGAAATGCCCTTTCATTTTACATAACTTAAGAAAAGAAAATTGACTGATAGGCTATCATGAAATAATATTTCATTCCATATATTATGCCATTTTATTACAATTTAAATTAAAATGCTTCAAACGGAACTCCGAATACTTGAAAATAGAAAGAAGCTTAAAAACTACAGCGAAGCCTTTATATCCCTCGTACGCTCGCATTTTCTCCAACACCTATAGATGAGGGGTCATCACACATCGGAGTGTAGTGGTGAGCAGAACTGGCCCACTTACCTAAACCAACATGCTAGTCATGTGAGCAAACATTTATTAAATTGATATTTCTATTATGGACTAGGGTCAATTAATAATTCATATTCATAGGATAAAGTGAAAAAGTAAAACGTATTATATCACTTTAAACATAAATTTATCGACAACTGATTCACCACCCCTGCATAAAATACCTAAACCAACATGCTAGTCATGTGAGCAAACATTTATTAAATTGATATTTCTATTATGGACTAGGGTCAATTAGTAATTCATATTCATATGATAAAGTGAAAAAAGTAAAACGTATTATATCACTTTAAACATAAATTTATCGATAACTGATTCACCGCCCCTACAAAAGACATTTATTAGCATGCTGTAGAAGCATGAAAATTTTAGCGGACTTGACAACCATGCGCCCATGCAGTCATATGCGCCCAAGCCAGAAAAGTCATATGCGCCCAAGTCACCAGAGAAGTCATATGCGCCCAAGTCACCAGTGAAGTCATATGCGCCCAAGTCACCAGAGCAAGCTATGCGCCCATGCGCCCACTTTAGGCTCCTCCATAGGGGGGCACATAGCCCTGTTTCAGGCTATGCGCCCAAGTCAGAATAGCTCCCGACTCGGTCAAACCCACGATCAATCGTGCACCGAAGCATATGGCCACGTCAGTCTCCACGAGCAGTCGTACACCGAAGCATGCGGCCATGTCAACACCATGATCAACCCACGATCATGCATTCTACATGTGCCTACACCCTATGCGTCCAAAGCAGAACCATACGCCCACATGAAAACCAGTGTGTCTTCTTATGTGGGCACATAACATCATTCCAGCACAAAAACGACTATAAAAAGGGGTCTCATACCTCTTCAAAGCACAGAACGGAGAGCATTTTCAAGAACCAAATTGCTGTACTTCTTGCCAGTGAGCCGAGAGTTACCAATTTTCTTAGGGTTTCTCCCACTTTTGTAATCGGAGTGTCAACGGAGTAAAGGAGCAACTGCCGCTCGATCTCCATCGTCCTATTCCCAAGAATTCTTTTTGTACTCAGGGATCCTCAACGCAGGATCTCTCAGGCGTACTTGATTTGTGGAGCCTTGTGCCAATAAGAAAAGACATCGTTTCTTCTTCTTTTTTGTATGTGTCCACAAAAATAGCCACTCTGCTGGGGACTACCTTTTTCTCTGACGAGAAGGTGGTGATGCAATCCGATATCGACAAAGGGGTAGCACTCAGAAGATGTTGATCGTCAAGTTCGATTAGCAGGCGTTCGAAGAGATAAAATCGAGGGACGGCTCTACTCCCTCAAAATCAGTAAAGCCAAACAAGTCTCGCAAGACTTGGCTTCCGAAGGCTCGCGGTGCATATCCTGCCAGTGTCATAGAAGATATGCATCCGAAGGACTCTGTCATGTGGGCGCATGGCTATGCCACAGAAGCTCCACAAATAAAGAAGGCTCATACCGGTCTGAGCTCTACTAGTCCTGCGACTTCTCTCTTGTGCAACCAACAACAAAGTATTCAACACTCGAGACTTTGCAAAGAAAAACACTATGATGCCAAGAATCGACGAGTTCGACACTCTGGGAAATCTCAGGAGGCTCACAAATGAAGGAGGCTGGAAGAAAATAGTACTGCTTCACCAAGCATGCGCCCAAAGTTATGTGCCTAAGAGGGTGTGTGGGCGCATAACTCTGGCCAGAAGACTTCTTTCTTCGACAAATTATGAATCCAGGGTCATGTTCCCAAGGCTATGCGCCCAGGCTCTACTGGCCCATACTATGCGCCCACATCGAGGAAGCTTAGGCATGCTGCCAAGACCTCTTGGAAGCATACGCCCAAAGGCAGACTCCAGGGTCTATGCGCCCACAGCAAAAAGACATGCCCCAACGCGTATAGCACGAGGCTGTCTTCAAGGTCATCACAGAACTTAGGTGTGGGGGTTGCCCCTGCACGTGAACTAAGTCTGAGTGTACCAACTGTCCTTACAAACCTATATACAAAGCTCGGCGATGCATGTGACATGGGTTTTAAGGCAAAACTCCCTTTCGCTGACTTACGCGATTTGATAAATCATAAGCGTAAAGCGAGGGAGGATACAACAATTCATGGTGTACATCCATGTACCAATATTGTCATCAACTGTTGCTGCTCCAAAGCAACGAGAGTGCCTCAGAGGCAGTCCATATTTCGACGACTGCATTGCTCTGACGATGAAAAGTCGCTGTTTGTTTCATCCAACATGGCGTCATGGGATCCCCCTTACGGGAGCCCCAATCAAAGAAGGTGGACCATGAACCCAACTTTTTATTTCAGTTTTGCGAACAGAAGAAGAAGAAGTCTGCTAATAGATAGCCAGTAGGCTGTCACATCTGAAGGAGTCTATATGGGTACTAGGTCAATGACGAGATTACGTATAGATGACGAGGACTCCCAAGCTGGAGGTGATGATCCTTCAGCTGGGGGTAGTATTCCTTCAGAGTCTGAAGCACATGACCTTCATACCGGGGGTAGCCTTCCAGATGACGATGATCTCTCCAAATCTGACGGCGACTATCTACCTCCCCTACCTGAAGACGAGGGACTCTTCTACTCAGAGACATACAATATCAGCACTAGTTGTACTGTTTCCTCTGTTCGTCCTTGCATGTTATCTACATACATGGCGGATGGAGAGAGACCTGAAGAAGCCAGTGATCAGACCAACAAATGACTAGAGGGTCTTGAAACAACATTCGCCAAGATCACTGATATGCTTACCAGTATCATGGCGGTCCAAGCTACTGGGGCTGTTCCTCCACCTCAACCAAATGTCTCAGCACACGTTAGTCCGGCTCATATCAATAACCCTCATTCACTACAGAAGGAGTATCATTCTGTTGCACCTCCTCCAAATCTTGTAAATACTGGGGGTGGTCCTTCACCAACGATGCCTGACAACCGTATAACAGCCGTTTCTCAACACCTGCTCAATCAACAGGATGCAATTGATTCTCTGGTTACCCGTATCGATACCATCTCACACAAAGACGAGCTTCTGAAGATGGGGATATCTCAACCTTATCCTCCTGAATGGGAGAATGCTACCTGCCCTCCTAACTATAAGTCGCTGACGCTAAATTCATTTGACGGGATGACTTCTCCTCGCCAACACATGACATACTTCAATACGAAGACTCTACACTTACCCAAGGACAATCCTGTAGGCCTCAAAAATGAAAGTCACGCTGAGTTGATCAAGACAGAGTCAAAAGTCATGCTCAGTTGATCCAGACAATATAAACAAATCATGCTGGGAGACAGCTCATCATTTATCAAAGAGTAATTATGACTGACAACACGACAGTCGAAGAATATCTCTTCGTATGCCACGTATACACAGAATTCGAGAGATCATCGCCGTCTATCACGTGATTTTCGAAATCTTCTTCAGCAAGACTCAGCCTTCGTCGAGTTGGCGTACCAAAAGGGTTTCTTGTCATTTAATGCGACTGACAAAGCAATCACTGTCAGAGATTTTGTGTCAGTCAAGACACGTCGAATCAAGACAGCTGGCAGTTCTATCTCAAGTCTGCGTGTATTTGTGATCTTCATCTCAAGTTTGCGTGGATTCTGAAGTTTTCTTCCTCAAGTTTGCGTGGATTTTGAAGTTCTTTGCCTCGAAGTTTGCGTGGATCCTGAAGCTTCCTGCCCTAAGTTTGCGTAGATTTTGAAGCTTTCTACACCGAGTTCGCGTGGATTTCGTCTTCAACAAGTCTGCGTGGATTTCATCAAATTGGAGTACGTGGCAGCCATGCCACTGATCTCTCGCCTGCGTGTCCTGTAACTTGCACACGACTCATGCATGATTGCCATGTGTCCAACAGTTACAAGCCACGTCCAGTAACTGCTCACAGTCTTGTGTATGTTAAATCCTGCATAATTTTTAACTAGGCATAGGCTGTGAAGACAGTTATCTTTTCAGTTATTATTCTTGACTCTATAAATAGAGTTCTTTTCCTCATTCATTGTACAGATACATTGATATCTACTGTCAAAATTTTGAGAGCTTTTTTTCTTCGCATAGTCCAAGGGATAAAGCGATCGTCTTCTAGATCGGATTCCTACAGTTGTAATTTTCCCAGAAACACAACAAATAAAAAGAATTTCTTTATGGAAAATAAATTGGCGACTCTGCTGGGGAAAACCATCTCCTCTTCTGAGATGGTAACAACTCAATGCGACACTTCGTCAATCGGCTCGACGAAGAAGGTGATGACGATCAAATTTGATCAACTCGCCTATGAAGAAATGCAGCAGGCTAAGGGAGGCAAGCCCACTCCAGCCTCCATCATCACTGCCAAGTCGAAGGGACACTCTGTCTATGTCCATAAGAATCAGTTGGCAGTCAATGGTGAAGTCTCTGCCACAGTGTCTACTCCTACCTCTGGCAAGAACTCCACTGCAAGCACGCACACTCTTGTGCGCTCGAAGATGACAGTAATCAAAAGTCACGTTGACAGTACTGGCTCCTTAGCCAAATCTGTTCCAGCGTGCAAATTCAACCCTAAAAGTCACGCTGACAGTACTGGCTCCTTAGCCAAATATGTTCTAGCGTACAAATTCAACCCTAAAAGTCATGTTGACTGTGCTGGCTTCTTAGCCAAATCTGTTCCAGCGTGCGAATTCAACCCTAAAAGTCACGCTGACAGTATTGGCTCCTTAGCCAAATCTGTTCCAGCGTGTAATTCTAAAATTAAAAGTCACGCTAACAGTACTGGTTCCTTAGCCAAATCTGTTTCAGCGTGTATTTCATCAGAGAAGAATAACTCCTTAGTTATCTCTTCTTCTTTACCGAGTTCTACTAGAACTGGGGGTGGTCTTCCACACAAAGTCCCTTCGAAAAGGAATAACTCTTTAGTTGTTTCTTCTGCTCCTGTAGTTTTTACTTCAGGAACAGCTTTGACTGATACTTTTGTTAGTCAATGGAGAGGAGATGGTCTTTTGACTACTCTTCCTTCTGGACATTCTATGTCTCAAAATCTGATTGAGTCTAAGAAGAAATATTCCTTAATATCTTCTTCTTTGACTTCTTCAAATTGGGCACAAAATCTGTCCATTAAAGAGGGTCTGTTACCAACTCCTAATCAAAGGAGTGGTTCAACTCTTCCTTCTCTGCAAATATCCAGATCAATGGAAGGAAAACTCCATGTTTCCAAAATTAATGTTTTACCTTCCACTGATTTAAGAACAAAACTCAGCACTTCTGGTGTTAAGAAACCATACCAATTGGATATGAAGATAAAAGATCCAGATGCAGAGTATGCAAAAAATTATGTGGCTCACATTAATCACTCTTTGTATAATCAAGAGCCATCAAGACCCAAGAATAGGAAGTATACTCCTCAATCTTCACAAACAGATTTACGGGAATATCTTCAACAGAAGAGAAGGAGTAATTCTATGTCAAAGGAACATGCTGAATATGACTTCTATCCAAGAGTCATAATTCAGTGCAGATGTCAATCAATGGTTCAAGACCATGGTGATCATGAATGTGACTTCCAGCCAAGAGCCACAATGCAATGCAGATGTCAAACTAAACGACAGTCTGTCTTCAATAGGATTCAGTATGAACCTATGCCTGATGAAGATGAGCCTTTGTTTGCCTCTGTCAACATGACTTCTCAGGACACCGGGGATAGAGTTGATAGTCCAGATGGAGTATATAGAAACACCAGAGCAAGAGTCCTGGCTTCTAGTCAAAGAAATTTGATCCCTGAAATTGATTCTGAATTCCTTGGAGAATCTAACTTCCCACCTCTTCCTACTGGGGGTAATTCTCCTATAGTTGACTTTGATGCACGAAGCAATGATTCAGAGCATACAACATCCACTAGTTCATCAATAATCCCTCATACAGTCACGACTTACATGGTTGATGGGAATACTGATGAACCTTCTTCTTCCTTGACTCCTCAAGATCAAAGAATTGCTTCTTTGGAACAGCAAATGAAGTCTATAACTGACACAATGAATTCGATGTATGAACTCATGACAGCTCAGTTGCAAAATCGACGGACTGTACCAGATGCCATACCAGTTGATACTGATATAAGTCCAGTACAAGTTCCTCCAGCAGTACAATCCAATACTCCTGGACCAGCTCAACCAAATCCTAGTCTCTCTGGAGCTGGGGGTAGTGCTTACAATGCTGTTCCTCCTCCCAACTATTCTCTACAAGCCACAACTCCACAATCTTCGGGAGTTGTCTCTGAAGAATTGAAGAATCTCAAAACTCAATTCGAGGCATTCAAACAGAAGGATGGTTTACAAAGGTTAGGCATCAAGCAGCCTTATCCGATAGAATAGAAGCAAGTATCATATCCTCCTAAATACAAGCCTCCTACTATCTCATTCTATGATGGAACCACTTCTCCAAGTCAGTTTATTAATCACTTTGAAGTGATGACTGATCAACTGCAACCAAGTGATGCCCTCCTTACTCGGTTATTTATTGGATGTCTCAAGGAAACGACTTATGAATGGTATAGGAGTCTCGCAGATGGGAGCATTACCTCATTTGCTGGTTTCAAACAGATATTTCTTGAAAGGTTCTATGATGGGCTTAATGACATGACTATGTCTGCTCTTATTAGAATCAAGCAGAAAAATAATGAATCTACAGAGGAATACATTGAACGGTTTCGAAGAGAAGCTCTGAAGATGCCTCTTGGAACTCCTGATGTTGTCACCATTGACACATGCAAATCAAACTTGTTGCCAATCATCAGTATGTGGACAGGGTCCACTCAATTTCAAGATTGGCCTTCCTTCATAGTCAGTGCCAAAGCTGTAAAAATTAGTGCTGAAACCTTCAAAGGTTTAGGAGTACAGATGACTCCTAAAGAAACAGGACAAGGTGCTAACAATAAAAATAATGCTCGCAAAGGAAAAGAAACTCTTGAAGTTAATCTTCAGAGCAAAGATGCATCAAATGTTCAAACTCCTGCCTCTACAACTCAATAATCAAGAACACCTCGCCCCAAAGAAGAATATTCATTTGATGACGACGATGTCCTTGGTATCTTTGAATGTCTGCTGAAAGGTAATAAAATACAATTACCTGAGATCAAGAAACCTGATGAAGCTGGTAAGACAGATCATCCTAAATACTGTCCATACCACAGAATGCTGGGTCACACAATTCGTACATGTTATGTACTGAAAGGAAAGATCCAAGAAATGATTAAGTCTGGAGCTATCTCTCTTACTCCAAAAGAGAAGACTGTCACTTCTAATGTCGTCTCTATGCAATTTGGAGACTTCCCTCCTCAATTTCTTGAAAGCGAAATTGTTTCTATTCCCAAGGCAACTCTTGAAATAGTAAATATTCCTCCTCCACAGTCTGAAGGATTAGCACCAATCACTTTGGAGATTGGAGAAATCATGTGGATTCATCCTGATCTAATAACAGACTTTGAATCTCCTTCTCCTCAAAAGATTTCTTCTCGAAAGTCCAAGAAGGCTGGAAAGATCAAGTCATGTCATATGACTTCTCTTGGGTCTACCTCTGACACAGAGCCAAAAGACAAAGAAGAAGCACTTGTTAGTGCTACTCGAACGGGGAAACCATACCTAAAGGATTATTCTAAAAATCCTGAAGATCCTACTGATATCCCTTCAGCTGCTAAAGATGCTCCTAATGTTCCTCCTGAATAAGAATCATCTACTGCACCTGTTCCTTCAACTACACCAGTTGAACCTGTTCCTCCCAAACCCACAACTCTTGAGAAAGGCAAGCAACAAGCTCAGTTTGATAAACCAATCAAGAAGTCTCTTCCTCTTGGACTTCAGAAGCCTTACAACTACGACATTTTGGCTCAACTTGCTAATACTCCAGCTAGAATGTCCCTCTTTGAACTTCTACGTCTTTCTAAAGAAACTCGGGAGACGTTAAGTGAAGCACTTCTACAAGCTGACTCTTGTCTTGCACAATTGAAGAAGCCAGATGCGGAACCTGCCACTTGCTTACATTACAACAGTGTACTGGAGATTATCCCAAATATCACCTTTACACAAGACGACATGCTACTGGAGGATAATCGACATGACCGACCTCTCTACTACACTGGTTATATTGATACGATAAAGATAGATCGTATCCTCATTGACCCAGGGTCTGCTATAAGCATAATGCCAAAGAGTTTGTTAGATGAACTAAAAATCCCTCTTCACAAGCTCTCCAAGACGGTTACTACTATCTTGGGATTCAATCAAAGACGAAGTGAGCCTTTGGGAAAGATTCATCTGAAGCTTCAGATAGGCGATTTCAGATCTAAAGTCACTTTCTATGTGATCGAGATCGCGGGATCCTATAATCTTCTTCTGGGGAGGCCATTTCTTCATGAAAATAATGTGGTGCCCTCTACTCTTTATCAATGTTTTAAATACATTGATAGCAATAGAAGAGTACAAAAAGAAGTTGCTGATATAAATCCCTTCCATGGGGTTGAAGCTTATTTCAACGATTTTCGAATGTACAAAGAAGAGTATACAAGGATCATACAAGCTATGGAGAAAGAAGATGCACAAAGTGAGACTTTAATAATCCCTGTTAAAGGTCGAACTACTCAGCAACAATCTCCTAAACCCTCTGGAGAAGATTCTTTCATCATTCCAGTGAGTGGACGGATCTCTCCGTTACCTCAGTCATCTACTCAAAATACACTGATCATTCCTGTCAGTGGGCGTACTACAGTTCCTGTATCTTCACAAGATACTCTGCTAATTCCAGTTGGAGGGCGGACTACTCTTCCTACTCAAACTTCAAGGGAGCTCACCTCTTCTGAGCCATTTGTTATCGATCTTAATCGAAACAAAGCTTCTTCTTCTTCTCCCCCTTTAGTCATTGACTTCGCTAAAATCTCTAAGGCTCAGCCTTCTCCCAATGTAAATATTGCTGCTTTTACATTTAATGAAAAGTCTCCACCTTTGCAGTACGTTGATGTGTGTAATTATGTTCATAGTTATTTACATCTGTTAGATGACTTGAACACAATAACCATAGGAGTTGTACAGACTGTTCATACAGATGTATCTCTAGAACCTGTACAATCTTCATACTTTCTAGTTCCCAGCAGAAAGCCAGGAGACATTCCAATATTCTTCTACAAAGGGCCTCAAAATCCTTCTGATCTTGAAGATGATGACAAAAATGATGATACTGGAAGATTACAACTACGTCGTTATAGTCAGCAATCTAGAGACATCATCAAAAATATGGGCTATGACTTCAGGACTGGCCTCAATGATAGAAAAGGAAGAAAAATACCTGTTCGGATTCCTCCTTTGAAATATGGAAGGACGAAATGCGGATTGGGTTATATTGCTCCTACTCCTTTCATCAATATTATCCATGAAGATCCCGAGTCTGACGAAGATAAGAGATCTGATTCTTCTAGTACCACTTCTTGGGATTCCGATACGAGTATCGGTGACTTCTACTGCAATATTTTGTCTTCCAACATGGTTTCCATTGACCATTCTGAAGAAAGTGATGAAGACGAAGAAGAGTTTAAAATCTCACCTGAATCAGAACAGTGGGCCCAAAGATTAGATAATCAATGGGAGTTCCGTTTCGAGCAAAAAGAACCTCCGACTGAAGATAAACTTGTTCAAATAGATGTTGGTGAAGAGGGATCTCCCAAACCAATATTCATCAGTGAAAGTCTTTCAGAAACTGATAAGAAAGACATGATCAAACTCATTCGTGATTACATCGATGTCTTTGCTTGGAGTTATGAAGATATGCCAGGACTTGATCCTCAAATTGCAACTCACAAGCTCAATATCTTGCCGAATGCTAAACCGGTCAAACAACAACAGCGACGATTTCGTCCAGACATCATGGATGCAATTGAAGCTGAAGTCAATAAACTCATTACCTCTGGGTTTATTACAGAGGAACAACATCCCGATTGGGTGGCTAATATTGTTCCTGTTCTTAAAAAGACTGGCAAAATCAGAGTATGCATAGACTTCCGCAATCTCAATGCGGCATGTCCTAAAGACGAATTCCCTCTACCAATCACTGATGTCATGGTTGATAATACCTGTGGATTTGAACGAATGTCATTCATGGACGGGTATTCTGGGTACAATCAGATCAAAATGTTTCCAGAAGACGAGAAGCACACTTCTTTCAGAACGCCGATTGGTACATACTGTTATACAGTTATGCCATTCGGTCTCAAGAATGCAGGAGCAACTTATCAACGAGATATGAGCACTATATTCCGTGAACATTTGCGGAAAACAGTCGAATGCTATGTTGATGATATTGCAGTCAAAAGTCGACAAAAGGAGGATCATATCCAAGATTTGAAGACTATATTTGATCTAATGCGTAAGCATCAATTAAAGATGAACCCTACTAAGTCCTTCTTAGACGTCTCTAGTGGTAAATTTCTCGGCTTCGTCATTACCTCTAAAGGTATACACGTGGATCCCGAGAAGATCAAAGCCATCCAAGAGATGCGTCCTCCACGCACCTTAAAAGAGCTACGAGGATTTCAAGGAAGAATCGCTTATATCAGGAGATTCATCTCTAATTTATCAGGACGCTGCAGACCATTCAACAAACTTATGAAGAAAGGTGTCTCTTTTGTCTGGAATGATGAATGTCAGAAAGCATTCGATGATATAAAACAATATCTAATGAGCCCTCCAGTATTGGTACCTCCCGTCGCAGGAATACCGTTCCTCCTCTATACTCGAGCAATGAGTCATTCATTGGGTGCATTACTCGCTCAAAAGAATCAAAATGGCCATGAACAAGCCATTTATTATCTCAGCCGCACGATGACCGGAACTGAACCTCGATATTCACCGGTTGAAAAAGAATGTCTAGCCTTGATGTTTGCTGTCCAAAAGACACGTCATTATATCATTGGCCAGACTATTCATGTTATCTCCAGGATCAATCCTATACGGATCATGATGAAGAAACCCAGTGTTTTGAATTCTCGATTGGCTAACTGGGGAATCCTACTTGCTCAGTATGACATGCACTATATTCCTCAGAAATTAGTCAAAGGACAAGCTTTAGCTGATTTTCTGGCTGTTCACTCAATTCCAGAAAATTCAAAACTCTATGATGAAATCCCAGATGAAGTCCTAGATTCAAATCAAATTGCTGAAGAAGATCCTACTTGGCGTCTATTCTTTGATGGAGCATCAAGAATTGGTCCTAATGGCGATATTGTCGCTGGAGTTGGAATTGTTCTTGTATCGCCAGAAGGTCTTGCTATCCAAAGAGTTTATTCTCTCGATCAGCCGTGTTCAAACAATGTAGCTGAGTACAACGCATTACTTATTGGTCTTCAACTCGCTAAACATCTGAATATTCAATATTTGGAGGCGTATGGAGACTCTAAACTCATTGTCAATCAGATCAGGGGTACTTATGAAGTTTGCCATCAAGATCCGGTTCCTTATCATAAAACAGCTATATCTATGGCTTCTTCGTTTGAAGAATTCTTCATTGAACATGTTAGGCGAGCATGTAACACAGAAGCTGATGCCCTTGCTAATCTTGCAGCGGTGCTGGCTATTCCAATCAGACGGCAACAAATGATTGTTGTTCGTAATCGAGAATTATTTCATCATGAAAATAACTTGACTCTAGGACTTCCAATTGAAATTAAAGAATCAACATCTCATGACGTCAACACAACAAGAGGATTTGGATTCAGTCGTAAATCGATGTCATCTTCATCCGATTCCAGCATGGAATTCATCTTCAGTAACTCGACTGAGAAACAGAATACGGATAAAGATTGGAGACTTCCTTTCTTAGATCTCGTATTATATGATATTCTTTCGGATGATCCGAGTGAGGCAGCATCTATCAGACGACGATCACTCAGATTCTACTACAATCATACAACAAAGACCTTATATCGTCGAGCTTATGATGGTTTACTCCTTCGATGTGTTGTCGGTGACGAGGCTCAACAAATCATTCGCGAAGCACATGATGGAATTTGTGGAGCACATCAGCCAGGACCAAAACTTCAAGACCGCATTCGACGTATGGGTTATTATTGGCCCACCATGGTATCTGATGCCATCGAATATGCAAAGAAGTGTAAAGCTTGTCAAATCCATGCGGATTTTATTTATCAACCCTCGGAATTTCTACATCTGACGGCAGCATCATGGCCCTTCGAAGCTTGGGGCATGGATATTGTCGGCCCGATCAATCCACCGTCATCTAAAGGTTATCGGTTCATTCTCGCAATAACCGATTACTTCTCCAAATGGGCCGAAGCCATTCCTTTATCTGAAGTTAAGACGTCTAATGTCATCAACTTTATTAAGCACTACGTCATCTACAGATTTGGTGTTTCTCGACGCATTATTCATGATAACGGACCATAGTTCGTCAGCCAAAAATTTATTCGATTCTGTGACGATCACCGGATCAATAATGTGGCTTTTACCGCATATAATCCAGCAGCTAACGGATTAGCAGAAGCTTTCAACAAGACTATCATCAAACTCCTAAAGAAGTTTGTCTCCACTAACAAACGTAATTGGAGTGACAAGCTCGGGGAATGTTTGTGGGCTTATCGCACTACAGTTCGTAATGCTACCAAATGTACACCTTTCTCTCTGGTGTATGGTTGCGAAGCTATTCTTCCATTAGAGATTCAAATTCCTTCTTTAAGGATAACAATCGCTAATGAACTCACTGCTGAAAATAACGATCGTCTTCGACTTCAGGAATTAGAAGCTCTGGATGAAAAGCGATTATCTGCTCAACAGAATATTGAATTCTATCAAGCTAGAGTTTCAAGAGCTTTTAATAAAAAAGTCAGAGTTCGATCATATCAAAAAGGAGAACTTGTTCTAACAGTCAGACGTCCTATGACTATGACTCATATGAGTAAGGGCAAATTTGACGCAAAGTGGGAAGGTCCCTATATTGTGAGCAAAGTTTTCTCAAATAGAGCTTATCAACTCTCAGAATTGGATGGTCGAAAAGTTTTGATGCCTATTAATGGCAAATTCCTTAAAAAGTACTATGTATAAATGTAAATACTTGTAATCATCAGACAAATTCATGTTTAAAAATAAAATTTTTATTTTATTTTCATGAATGATGATACATGATATTAAGGAAGATCACTATCATCCTTCTCTACTTTTGGACGTGGGCCACTACCGTCCTTCTCGAAGACTTGATCAGCAAAAGAGCCGAGAACCTCCTTGCTAGAACCCACGAGGAATTTGCAAGCGGCCATCCTCATGGCTTCCTCTTCTTCAGTCCTTCCTGGTTCGAGCAGAAAATCCAGAATGTCCCTTGGTGGCTTGGGTGCAGACGAACCTTCGCCTGCTTCCGTCTTCTTCGTTTTGACTGGACCAGCAGGGCGTTCTTCAGTGCCTTTCTGAACCTTTGAGGCTATCTCAGTCTTCTTGGATGCTTCTCCAGATGACATTTTTATGTTGAGGAGTAGAAGTATTCGTTCTCGCCAGATTTTTGCTATATTTATAGGCAGAAGTTCCTCATTCATCCGACGTTTCACATATTCATTAATGCTTAACGGTTCATCCATTCATTTCTCACATTCATCAGACGGTTCGCCTGTTCATTAATACTTGACGGTTCATCCGTTCATTTATTACATTTACTCGACAGTTCATCTGTTCATCATTTCCTAACGGTTCATCCGTTCATAATCTTCTATCAATTTATTAAGTGGAGATTCGTTATTTATCATGTTTTCATAACCTCTGAATCAATTCCAAATCTACTTACTCATTTGTCATGTTTTGACCTCTGCATAGAAATCAATCTATTTTCTTTTGAGTTCCTATATATTATCACGTCCATAATACCTCTGATAATATCATATACTCTAAAACAGAAAAGATAATTTTATTATCTATCATGTCCACAATTCATCCACAAATACAAATCATTGAGCATATATAGAAGAATTGTCATTTCCATTCTTATTTCACCATAAAAAGTCTATTACATTTTCTTAGACTTTCTTACAAATCATAATGGAAATCTATTATAATTTTGGATTTTCATTCTATACCACAACGATAACCTAATAGAGATCTATCTTCTTCTTTGGATCTTCTCCGTCGGACCTTCTCCGTCAGGTTCGTTGTTGGTGGCAATTCCTGACTGTCTGGGTCTCAGTCACGACCAGATCAGCAGGAATCAAACTCTGGTCTTCTCTCTCAGACGAGAGAAGAACCACAGAGTGTGGCAGCCCGAAGTCGTGGTGCTGCCAATACAACTGGTAGATTAGGAGCGACCTTTCAGAGGAGACAGGAATGTATCCAACCTTGGGATACAATTCCTAGTTCTCCCGCGAAAGGAACTCTACTACCCGATTTCTCGGTAGTAGAGTTGACTCCACCATCCAACTCTCGTGTATAAAGGCTCTTCCTACCATCTAAGGAAGACCCTTCTATCCCACGAAGAGTTCTGAGTTGTCTGATTTACGCGTCAAAAGCGTATGAGCTCCCTGATGTAGATGTCAGCAGGATATTCTCCACAACATCCACATCCCCAATGCCAGTTCTGAAGAAAATTTTCAGCCAAGTTTCTGTAGAAAGCATTAAGAAGAAAAAAAAAATTAGATCAACAGAAATTATTCAGTATGCATTTATCAAACAGAGACAGGCGTGTATTGTTCAAATCAGAAAAAAGAAACAAAAAGCCTATCTTCAACAGCAAAAATAAGTGCACGTATTACACTGATTTACCTTCAAGTTTGGTGCTAAGGATTGGCAAACTCATGTTTGATACAGTGCGCAGAAGTCGAACATTAGAAAACATTGCTTTCCTGTTTGAGAGTGAAATCTCCCAAAAATTTTATTCTCAGAGAAGAAGAAGAAGAATGGGAGATGAGTATCTGCGAAACTCTTCCATCTATTTAAAGGGCAAAGTACAAGTCTATTCTTGGAAAAGATCCGCATAAATAGCGCTCGTAAACTGTGGAATGAGTGTCACGTGTGCTTTGGAAGACAGAGCAACATTGGAAACAATCAAAGACTGCTGATTAATATTTCTCATTAAGGCACGCAGATCAAACACAAAAGTTGTACTTCATTTCTTAAGACAGGCACTGATGGCCTTACAAAAGACAAAACAAAAAGTGCAACAAAAGCATAAAAGTCACGCTCTATTTCCCAGAGCGACTGAGCTTGGTGCCTAGTTCTTCTACGCTCCTAACTCCCAGACAGTGCAATAGAGCTTTAAACATTTCACGCTGCTCTATGAGGCTGCGCCCATCAGAAGAGGACGAGCCATCCAAGCCAAAATAGCTCAAGAAATTCTTGGCTAGTTGCAAGGGATCATCTATGAGCTCGAAGACAAGGGGCTCTGGCTCTTCACCCCCAAAAGTGGGGTCACCATGAGAACAAAAGCCCAACTTGCATGCTTCTTCCTCAGCTTTCTCCTTTGGTGTCATATTGACGTAAGATGAAGATTAAAAATAAAACTTCTTCCTGTTTATATAACTGAGTTTTGCCGGCGGTTCATATTCCACCATAAATTGGATACAATCAGTCTCGGAGAACGAAGAGTCATTATGACATTTAATAAGTTCATTTGGATGTTTTCAAAGAACTTCGAAGTCTTTTCGACTTCCGAAAAATTTTGAAGTCATCTCAGCGTGACTAAATCCATTTTATCATCTCTATTTTCGAAGTATTTCAAAATAATTTATCATTTTTTGAAAACTTTGAAGGGGGTTTTGTAGGCCTCAAAAATGAAAGTCACGCTGAGTTGATCAAGACAGAGCCAAAAGTCACGCTCAGTTGATCCAGACAATATAAACAAATCACGCTGGGAGAAAGATCATCATTTGTCAAAGAGTAATTATGACTGACAACACGACAGTCGAAGAATATCTCTTCGTATGCCACGTATACACAGAATTCGAGAGATCATCGCCGTCTATCGCGTGATTTTCGAAATCTTCTTCAGCAAGACTCAGCCTTCGTCGAGTTGGCGTACCAAAAGGGTTTCTTGTCATTTAATGCGACTGACAAAGCAATCACTGTCAAAGATTTTGTGTCAGTCGAGACACGCCGAATCAAGACAGCTGGCAGTTCTATCTCAAGTCTCCGTGTATTTGTGATCTTCATCTCAAGTTTGCGTAGATTCTGAAGTTTTCTTCCTCAAGTTTGCGTGGATTTTGAAGTTCTTTGCCTCGAAGTCTGCGTGGATCCTGAAGCTTCCTGCCCCAAGTTTGTATGGATTTTGAAGCTTTCTACACCGAGTTCGCATGGATTTCGTCTTCAACAAGTCTGCGTGGATTTCATCAAATTGGAGTACGTGGCAGCCATGCCACTGATCTCTCGCCTGCGTGTCCTGTAACTTGCACACGACTCATGCATGATTGCCATGTGTCCAACAGTTACAAGCCACGTCCAGTAACTGCTCACAACCTTGTGTATGTTAAATCCTGCGTGATTTTTAACTAGGCATAGGCTGTGAAGACAGTTATCTTTTCAGTTATTATTCTTGACTCTATAAATAGAGTTCTTTTCCTCATTCATTGTACAGATACATTGATATCTACTGTCAAAATTTTGAGAGCCTTTCTTCTTCGCATAGTCCAAGGGATAAAGCAATCGTCTTCTAGATCGGATTCCTACAGTTGTAATTTTCCCAGAAACACAACAAATAAAGAGAATTTCTTTATGGAAAACAAATTCGTTCTTGTCAAAGTTGTTTATTAGCACCTTGCAGGGGGTAGCTTTTGAATGGTTCTGCAGTCTGCCTGATGGTTGTACCAATTCTTCTAAAGACTTAGAGAGGTTATTCCTCAACAGTTTTTACGAGAGTGGCATGCATGTTAGTATGTCCACCCTCATCGAGACCAAGCAAAGGAGGACTGAATCTGTCATTGCTTTCATCGAATACTTCAGGCGACTAGTATTGAAGATGCCCTTCGGTATACCAGACTCAAAACTTATGGATACTTGTCGACATAACTTCCTTCCTACAGTGAAGTTTTGTCTGGGTATATATAAGTATGATACATGGCCCACTTTCAATGGGGCCGCTGATGCTGCTGAAAATAACATCCCTAATCTGGAATTACTGGGGTTGAAAATACCTAAATCTGAAGACAAAGGCAAGCACCCTCAAACTATCCCTGTCCGTAGGGGTAAAGAGAAAGAAGTCTTGAAGGTCGACACTTCCAAGGGAGCTTCCAATTCTCAGGGCGCCTCTGACAAACCTAAGGAGACTTTCTTCTTTAACGAAGACGATGTTATTACCATTTTTCACACATTAATGAAGGGTAATAAACTGACATTGCCTCCACCACGACGTCCTATGGAGGCGAACCAACTCAACGATCCCAAGTACTATCTTTATCATCAGTACGTGTACCACTCAACCAAGGATTGCATCGTCCTGAAGAAGAAGATACAATAGCAAGTGATCAACCTCGAAGCTGAAGACAAGGTCGTATCTTCTAACATGATTTCTTTTCTATTTGGTGACTTTCCTTCCATAGAAGTCCGAGACAGCGTAGTCTCGATCCCCAAGGCAATAATGGAAGTCGTCAACCTACTGCCAGCTTACAACTCAACCTTGGTGCTACTCACAACTGAATGTGGTGAGATCATATGGGTCCATTCGGACCTTGTTCAAGAAATGACGCAGGGGGTGGTATCTTCCAAAGTAAAGAGGGGCAAGAAATATAAATCATGTCATATGGTGTCTTCTCCTATTTACGAAGTTCTATCTAGCGAGACGCGATATAGGAAGGCTTACCTACAGACTTATGAACCTGTACAAGAGGAGGTAGTACCTTTTCAAGATCTTGCTGCCCCTATAAGTTCAGAAGTTGGTCCGTCGAAGCCTTCAACTACCGACAAAGCCAAGCAGAAGGAGACGCGATTTGACAAGTCTCTGAAGGCACCAACTCTCGAAGGCATGGATCGGCCTTACAACTTTGACATACTGGCACAGCTGGCTAATACACCTGCCAGGTTGTCTCTGTTTGATCTATTGTAACTCTCCAAAGAAACTCGGAAGGCCTTAAGTGAGGCATTACTACATATCGATTCTTATCTCGCTGAAGTCAAAGCCCCCGTTGAAGACCCTGTCTCCTATCCTCACTGCCACAGTACTATGGAAGTGGTGCCCAATATCACCTTTTCACAGGAGGGCATGCTACTAAAAAATAATTGTCATGATAGACCTCTATACTATACAGGGTATATCGAGGCGATTAAGGTGGATCGGATGCACATCGATCCAGGCTCCTCCCTCAGCATCATTCTTAGAAGTTTACCCTAAATTCTATGAATCCCTCTGTACAAGCTATCTGCAACTAATACAACTATTATGGCTTTCAATGCTGGAAGAAGCCACCTGCTGGGCAAGATCCGTCTCAAGTGCCAGATTTGTGATCTTCGAACGGAGGTTTGTTGCTATATAATCGACGCCAATGTATCTTACAATGTCTTGTTGGGACATCCGTGGATACACAAGACAATGATGATTCCTTGCACACTTCACCAGTGCTTCAAGTACGTCAACAGCGATGGCATTGTGAAGATGGAGTTTGCCGATGTCGATCCTTTTAAGGGTATTGAAGCCTACTATAGGGATTCGGTATTCCACCAATCTCAGTCCTCCAAGGATGACGGCAACGAAGCTGACGATGAAGCTGAAGTGAGTTTATCCTCCAGTGACAGTCCCCTGATTATCCGAGTCAAAGGACGTACAACCCCAAAAAGTACTCCAAAGCTTCTCATAATCTGGGTGAAAAAGAAGAACCCTGATAAGGTCAAACCATTGACCATCACTCTCTACAAGACACCTTGGGTGGAACCTGCTGAAGTCCGTCCTCCCAATCCTGAAGAGTTACCCTATGTGGTGAACATGGCCAAGACTGTAGCTCCTCTTCCAGATAATGATCCTCTCAATGAGTATATCAATACTGATAATAATGTACCTTCAGTGGATGATGTTATCCTTGAAGAAGAACTTGCGTATTTTCTAAGTAAAAGTTTATCTTTGAATTACTTCGATGTCTACCAATCTATAAACCAGTATGTAGATACGATATACGCTCTAGAGAATGGCATAGGACCACACCTATGCATGCCGGTCACGATGCCTCATCTGCGAGAAAAAGTATGGCCAGAAGATATCTACTACTTCATCATTCCAGCTAGAAAGAAGGGTGAAGAACTAATCATCTTCGGTCGAATAATTAGTGAAAGAAAATTCGCTCTGGACTCTACTTGTCCCAATCACAACACTGAAGCTGATTATGAATCTGAAAAAATGCAACTTTTTTGATAGAGTTGGCAGGCCAAGAATATCATCCAGAACATGGAATATGATATAAAAAGCGACCAGGGGCTAAACTACGGCCGGGGACGACGGTTGCCAATACGTCACTTTGCTCCTCCCGGCAAACCCGAGAACTATTATCAGCAAAACGGTGTTGGTTTGGGTTATGTCACTCCTTTAACAACTCCTGAAAGATCAGACGTCGAAGAAGATTGCTGTTCTCATTCTTCTGATTCCTGTCTCTGGGATTCAGACTCCAGCATTGGAGACATGTTTAAAGCAACTTTGTCCGTCAATATGGTACCAGTTGACCAAATTGCAGACGATGTCCCATCGATCGAGCTTGAAAAATGGGCTCAAAAGATGGATACTAGGTGGGAGTTACATTTCGAACAGCGTGAACAACCTACTGAAGACGAAGTCGTCCAAGTCAATTTAGAAGATGAATCATCTCTTAAACCGATCTTCACCAGTAAAAGTCTGTCTGGCGATGAACGACAATCTCTTATACAGCTTATAAGAGAATACATTGACGTCTTTGCATGGAGCTATGAAGACATGCCAGGCTTGGACCCTAAAGTTGCTATGTACCGTCTAAATATTTCGTCTAAAGCTAAGCCAGTGAAGCAGCAGCAACGATAATTTCGACCAGATATCATGGAGGCCATCGAGAGTGAAGTCAAGAAGCTTATTGCAAGTGTATTCATTCGCGAAGAACAACACCTTGACTGGGTCACTAACATTATTCTAGTCATAAAAAAGAACGATAAAGTTCGAGTCTGTATCGATTACCGTGATTTGAACTCTGCATGCCCAAAAGATGAGTTCCCTCTACCGATCACCGATGTAATGATCGATAATGCTTGCGGCTTCGAGCGATTGACCTTCATGGATGGATTCTCAGGCTACAACTATATCAATATGTTCCCGATGACGAGAATCACACATCTTTTCGAACACCGTTAGGTGTATACTGCTATACGGTGATGTCCTTCGGATTGAAAAATACAGGAGCAACATACCGACGGGCTATGAATACAATTTTTTGTGATCATTTGCACAAAACAGTAGAATGCTACGTAGATGATATCGCAGTTAAAAGTCATCTCAAGGGCAACCACATCCAAGACTTGAGAATGGTGTTCGAACTAATGCGTGCACACCAACTCAAGACAAATCCAACCAAATCTTTTCTGGGAGTCTCCAGCGGCAAGTGCCTTGGTTTCGTCATCACTTCAAACGGTATACATTTTGATCCAGAGAAAGTGAAAGCTATCCTTAATATGCATCCCCCAAGAAATTTTAAAGAGCTATGTGGACTTCAAGGAAGGCTAGCCTATATCAGAAGATTCATTTCGAACCTTTCTGAAAGGTGTCAACCGTTTACCCAGCTCATGAAGAAAGGTGTATCTTTCGTTTGGACCGAACAATGTCAACGCACATTTGACGACATCAAGAAGTATCTCACAAGCCCCCCAGTATTGGTGGCTCCAATAATGGGGGAGCCCTTCTTACTATATGTCCGTACTATGGACCATTCCCTTGGTGCCCTATTAGCTCAAAAGAATGAAGGCGGCCATAAACAGGCAATCTACTACCTCAGTCGCACAATGGTGGGTGCCGAGCACAGATACACACCTGTAGAAAAGGAATGTCTTGTACTGGTATTTTCCATCCAGAAGACATGCCACTATGTGTCTGGGCAGACTATCCACATTATATCTAAAGTCAATCCTGTCAGAATACTCATGACTAAACCGGGCTCTCTTAATTCCCGCTTAGCGACATGGGCAATGCTGTTGACTCCATATGATATGTTGTTCGTCCCTCAGAAGGCAGTAAAAGGCCAAGCGTTAGCTGATTTCCTAGCAGCTCATCCACTGCCAGAATCTTCCAAACTCTACGATGAAATCCTCGATAAAGTAGTGGAGCCTAACACCGCAACTGAAGAAATTGACATTTGACGAATGTTCTTTGACGGTGCATTAAGAACAGGACCTAAAGAAAATATCGTGGCTGGAGTAGGCATCGTGCTTGTGTCACCCGACCATCTGGTTATACATCGTGCATATTCTCTCGTGGAACCCTACACCAACAACGTGGCTTAATATAATGCCCTATTGATCGGCCTGCAACTGGCAAAACAATTAGGATTTGACTATCTAGAAGCTTACGACAATTCTAAGCTAATAGTTAGTCAGGTCCGAGGGGATTATGAAGTTCGTCACGAAGATCTCATCCCATATCACAAAGCGACAATCGAATTGTCTTCTACTTTCGCTGGATTCTTCATCAAGCATGTGCCTCGACTATAGAATATAGAAACAAATGCTTTAGCTGGTCTCGCTGCTTTCTAGATCGTTCCTACCAATACTCAGCAGTCGATCACAGTGTCTAGTCGAGAACTATTTTGTGTGAAAGATGCCTTGCATATTCATCATAGTTACACAACGGAGACAAACGTTGATGTTAAAGACTGGAGATTTTCTTTCATAGACTATATTGTCTATGGAATCCTTCCTGAGGACCCAAAAGAAGTAGTATCTGTTCAAAGGCGATCCCTCAGATTCTACTATGATACAGCTACCAAAATGCTATACCGATGCTCTTACGATGGGCTACTGTTACGATGTTTATCAGACACACAAGCCAAATATGCACTCCGGGAGGCTCACGACGGAGTTTGTGGTGCACATCAACCGGGCCCCAAATTACAAGATTGCCTCTGACGAATGGGTTATTATTGGCCCATGATGACAGCAGATGCTGTTGAATATGCAAAGAAGTATAGGCCTTGTCAGTTCCACGTCGACTTTATTCATCAACCTTCAGAGTTTCTATACCCGACGACAGTATCTTAGCCTTTTGAAGCCTAGGGTATGGACGTCATAGGCCCAATTAGCCCACCATCTTCCAGAGGACATCGGTTCATCCTAGCCATAACCGATTACTTCTCCAAATAGGCGGAAGCTATACCGCCCACCGAATTGAAGACATTGAACGTGATCAATTTCATCAAACATCATGTTATCTATCGCTTCGGCCTACCTCGCAGGATCATCCATGATAATGGTCCATAATTTGCAAGCCATGCATTCTATCGGTTCTGCGATAAGAATCGAATCTGGAATATAGCCTCTACTTCCTACAATCCATCGGCTAATAGGTTAGCAGAAGCCTTCAATAAAACTATCATTAAACTTCTCAAGAAGTTTGTGTCTTCAAACAAGCACGATTAGAATAAGAAGCTCGACGAATGTCTTTGGGCCTATCGTACAACGGTCTAGACTCCAACAGGCAGTACGCCATTCTCTCTGTTTTATAGGAGCGAAGTAGTTCTTTCCCTAGAAATCCAGATTCCTTCTCTTCGAGTATGTTTTCGATAAAGAAATTCTCTTTATTTGTTGTGTTTCTGGGAAAATTACAACTGTTGGAATCCGATCTAGAAGACGATCGCTTTATCCCTTGGACTATACGAAGAAGAAAAGCTCTCAAAATTTTGACAGTAGATATCACTGTATCTATACAATGAATGAGAAAAAGAACTCTATTTATAGAGTCAAAAATAATAACTGAAAAGGTAACTGTCTTCACAGCCTGTACTTAGTTGAAAATCACGCAGGATTTAACATACGCAAGGCTGTGAGCAGTTACTGGACGTGGCCTGTAACTGTTGGACACATGGAAATCATGCATGAGTCGTGTGCAAGTTACAGGACACGCAGGCGAGAGATCAGTGGCATGGCTGCCACGTACTCCAATTTGATAAAATCTACGCAGACTTGTTGAAGACGAAATCCACGCGAACTCGGTATAGAAAGCTTCAAAATCCACGCAAACTTGGGGCAGGAAGCTTCAGGATCCACGCAGACTTCGAGGCAAAGAACTCAAAAATCCACACAAACTTGAGGAAGAAAACTTCAGAATCCACGCAAACTTGAGATGAAGATCACAAATACACGTAGACTTGAGATAGAACTGCCAGCTGTCTTGATTCGGCGTGTCTCGACTGACACAAAATCTCTGACAATGATTGCTTTGTCAGTCGCATTAAATGACAAGAAACCCTTTTGGTACGCCAACTTGACGAAGGCTGAGTCTTGCTGAAGAAGATTTCGAAAATCATGCAATAGACGGCGATGATCTCTCGAAGTCTGTGCATACGTGGCATACGAAGAGACATTCTTCGACTGTTGTGCTGTTAGTCATAATTACTCTCTGACAAATGATGAGCTGTCTCCCCAGCGTGATTTGTTTATATTGTCTGGATCAACTGAGCGTGACTTTTGACTCTGTCTTGATCAACTCAGCGTGACTTTCATTTTTGAGGCCTACAAAACCCCTTTCAAAGTTTTCGAAAAATGATAAATTATTTCGAAATACTTTGAAAACAGAGATGATAAAATGGATTTAGTCACGCTGAGATGACTCCAAAATTTTTTGGAAGTCGAAAAGACTTCGAAGTTCTTTGAAAACATCCAAATGAACTTATTAAATGTCATAATGACTCTTCGTTCTCCGAGACTGATTGTATCCAATTTATGGTGGAATATGAACCGCCGGCGAGCTCTGTTATATAAACAGGGAGAAGATTCATTTTTAATCTTCATCTTACGTCAATATGACACCAAAGGAAGAAGCTGAGGAAGAAGCACGCAAGTTGGGCTTTTGTTCCCATGGTGACCCCACTTTTGGGGGCAAAGAACCCGAACCTGTCATCATCGAGCTCAAGGATGACTCCACGCAGTTAGCCAAGAATCTCTTGAGCTACTTTGGATTGGATGGCTCGTCTTCTTCTGATGGGCGGAGCCTTATGGAGAAGCGTAAAATGCTCGAGACTCTGTTGCATCGCCTGGGAGTTAAGAACGTAGAAGAACTAGGCAACAAGCTCAGTCGCTCTGGAAAATAGAGCGTGACTTTTATGCTTTTGTTATACTCTTTTTGTCTTGTCTTTTGTAAGGCCATCAGTGCCTGTCTTGAAGAATGTAGTACAACTTTTGCATTGAACAACGTGCATTAATGAAGAATGTTAATTAGCACTCTTTGACTGTTTCCAATGTTGTGTTGTCTTCCAAAGCACACGTGTCATTCATTCTATGGTTTACGAGCGCTATTTACGTGGATCTTTTCCAAGAACAGATTTGTACTTTGTCCTTTAAATAGGCAGCTGAGTTTCAAAGATATTCATCTCTTATTCTTCTTCTTCTTCTCTGAGAACGAAATTTTTGAGAGATTTCATTCTCAAAAATAGAAAAGCAATGCCTTCTAATGTTCGATTTCTGCATACTGTATCAAACATGAATTTGCCAATCCTTAGCACCAAACTTGAAGGTAAGTCCAGTATAGTACGCGTACTATTTTTGCTGTTGAAGATAGGCTTTCTGTTTCTGATTGAACAATGCACGGTTGACCAGTCAGTGCATGTCAAATGACATTTCTGTTGATTAATTCTCTTTTTCCTTGCTGTTTTCTGCAGAAGCTCGGCTAAAGATTTTCTTTAGAACTGGCATTGGTGATGTGGATGCTGTGGAGAATATCCTGCTGATACCAACATCAGGGAGCTCATACGCTTTTGACGCGTACATCAGACAACTCAGAACTCTTCGTAGGATAGAAGGGTCTTCCTTAGATGGTAGGAAGAGCCTTTATACACGAGAGTTGGATGGTGGAGTCAACTCTACCCCGAGAAATCGGGTAGTAGAGTTCCTTTTACGGGAGAACTAGGAATTGTATTCCAAGGTTGGATACATTCCTGTCTCCTCTGAAAGGTCGCTCCTAATCCACCAGTTGTATTGGCAGCACCACGACTTCAGGCTGCCATACTCTGTGGTTCTCCTCTCGTCTGAGAGAGAAGACCAGAGTTTGATTCCTGCTGATCTGGTCGTGACTGGGACCCAGACAGTCAGGAATTGCCACCAACAACGAACCTGACGGAGAAGGTCCGACGGAGAAGATCCAAAGAAGAAGATAGATCTCTATTAGGTTATCGTTGTGGTGTAGAATGAAAATCCAAGATTTGTAATAGATTTCCATTATGATTTGTAAGAAAGTCTAAGAAAATGTAATAGACTTTTTATGGTAAAATGACAATTCTTCTATGCTCAATGATTTGTATTTGTGGATGAATTGTGGACATGATAGATAATAAAATCATCTTTTCTGTTTTAGAGTATATGATATTATCAGAGGTATTATGGACGTGATAATATATAGGAACTCAAAAGAAAATAGATTGATTTCTATGCAGAGGTCAAAATATGACAAATGAGTAAGTAGATTCGGAATTGATTTAGAGGTTATAAAAACATGATCAATAACGAATCCCCACTTAATAAATTGATAGAAGATTATGAACGGATGAACCGTTAGGAAATGACGAACAGATGAACTGTCGAGTGGAAATAATAAATGAACGGATGAACCGTCAAGTATTAATGAATATGTGAAACGTCGGATGAATGTGAGAAATGAATGGATGAATGAATATGTGAAACGTCGGATGAATGAAGAACTTCTGCCTATAAATATAGCAGAAATTTGGCGAGAACGAATACTTCTACTCCTCAACATAAAAATGTCATCTGGAGAAGCATCCAAGAAGACTGAGATGGCCTCAAAGGTTCAGAAAGGCACTGAAGAACGCCCTGTTGGTCCAGCCAAAACGAAGAAGACGGAAGCAGGCGAAGGTTCGTCTGCACCCAAGCCACCAAGGGACATTCTGGATTTTCTGCTCGAACCAGAAAGGACTGAAGAAGAGGAAACCATGAGGATGGCCGCTTGCAAATTCCTCGTGGGTTCTAGCAAGGAGGTTCTCGGCTCTTTTGCTGATCACATCTTCGAGAAGGACGGTAGTGGCCCACGTCCAAAAGTAGAGAAGGATGATAGTGATCTTCCTTAATATCATGTATCATCATTCATGAAAATAAAATAAAAATTTTATTTCTAAACATGAATTTGTCTGATGATTACAAGTATTTATATTTATACATAGTACTTTTTAAGGAATTTGCCATTAATAGGCATCAAAACTTTTTGACCATCCAATTCTGAGAGTTGATAAGCTCCATTTGAGAAAACTTTGCTCACAATATAGGGACCTTCCCACTTTGCGTCAAATTTGCCCTTACTCATATGAGTCATAGTCATAGGACGTCTGACTGTTAGAACAAGTTCTCCTTTTTGATATGATCGAACTCTGACTTTTTTATTAAAAGCTCTTGAAATTCTAGCTTGATAGAATTCAATATTTTGTTGAGCAGATAATCGCTTTTCATCCAGAGCTTCTAATTCCTGAAGTCGAAGACGATCGTTATTTTCAGCAGTGAGTTCATTAGCGATTGCTATCCTTAAAGAAGGAATTTGAATCTCTAATGGAAGAACAGCTTCGCAACCATATACCAGAGAGAAAGGTGTACATTTGGTAGCATTACGAACTGTAGTGCGATAAGCCCACAAATATTCCCCGAGCTTGTCACTCCAATTACGTTTGTTAGTGGAGACAAACTTCTTTAGGAGTTTGATGATAGTCTTGTTGAAAGCTTCTGCTAATCCGTTAGCTGCTGGATTATATGCGGTAGAAGCAACATTATTGATCCGGTGATCGTCACAGAATCGAGTAAATTTCTGGCTGACGAACTGTGGTCCGTTATCATGAACAATGCGTCGAGGAACACCAAATCTGTAGATGACGTGGTGCTTAATAAAGCTGATGACATTAGACGTCTTAACTTCAGATAAAGGAATGGCTTCGGCCCTTTTGGAGAAGTAATCGGTTATTGCGAGAATGAACCGATGACCTTTAGATGACGGTAGATTGATCGGGCCGACAATGTCCATGCCCCAAGCTTCGAAAGGCCATGATGCTGCCGTCGAATGTAGAAATTCCGAGGGTTGATGAATAAAATTTGCATGAATTTGACAAGCTTTACACTTCTTTGCGTATTCGATAGCATCAGATACCATGGTGGGCCAATAATAACCCATACGTCGAATACGGTCTTGAAGTTTTGGTCCTGGCTGATGTGCTCCACAAATTCCATCATGTGCTTCACGAATAATTTGTTGAGCCTCGTCACCGGCAACACATCGAAGGAGTAAACCATCATAAGCTCGACGATATAAGGTCTTTGTTGTATGATTGTAATAGAATCTGAGTGATCATCGTCTGATAGATGCTGCCTCACTCGGATCATCTGGAAGAATATCATATAATACGAGATCTAAGAAAGGAAGTCTCCAATCTTTATCCGTATTCTGATTCTCAGTTGAGTTACTGAAGATGAATTCCATGCTGGAATCGAATGAAGATGATATCGATTTACGACTGAATCTAAATCCTCTTGTTGTGTTGACATCATGAGATGTTGATTCTTCAATGTCAACTGGAAGTCCTAGAGTCAGGTTATTTTCAAGATGAAATAATTCTCGATTACGAACAACAATCATTTGTTGCCGTCTGATTGGGATAGCCAGCACCGCTGCAAGATTAGCAAGGGCATCAGCTTCTGTGTTACATGCTCGCCTAACATGTTCAATGAAGAATTTTTCGAACGAAGAAGCCATAGATATAGCTGTTTTATGATAAAGAACCAGATCTTGATGGCGAACTTCGTAAGTACCCCTGATCTGATTGACAATGAGTTTAGAGTCTCCATACGCCTCCAAATGTTGAATATTCAGATGTTTAGCGAGTTGAAGACCAATAAGTAATGCGTTGTACTCAGCTACATTGTTTGAACACGGCTGATCGAGAGAATAAGCTCTTTAGATGGCTAGACCTTCTGGCGATACAAGAATAATTCCAACTCCAGCGATAATATCGCCATTAGGACCAATTCTTGATGCTCCATCAAAGAATAGACGCCAAGTAGGATCTTCTTCAGCAATTTGATTTGAATCTAGGACTTCATCTGGGATTTCATCATAGAGTTTTGAATTTTCTGGAATTGAGTGAGCAGCCAGAAAATCAGCTAAAGCTTGTCCTTTGACTGATTTCTGAGGAATATAGTGCATGTCATACTGAGCAAGTAGGATTCCCCAGTTAGCCAATCGAGAATTCAAAACACTGGGTTTCTTCATCATGATCCGTATAGGATTGATCCTGGAGATGACATGAATAGTCTGGCCAATGATATAATGACGTGTCTTTTGGACAGCAAACATCAAGGCTAGACATTCTTTTTCAACCGGTGAATATCGAGGTTCAGCTCCAGTCATAGTGCGGCTGAGATAATAAATGGCTTGTTCATGGCCATTTTGATTCTTTTGAGCGAGTAATGCACCCAATGAATGACTCATTGCTCGAGTATAGAGGAGGAACGGTATTCCTGAGACGGGAGGTCCCAATACTGGAGGGCTCATCAGATATTGTTTTATATAATCGAATGCTTTCTGACATTCATCATTCCAGACAAAAGAGACACCTTTCTTCATAAGTTAGTTGAATGGTCTGCAGCGTCCTGATAAATTAGAGATAAATCTCTTGATATAAGCGATTCTTCCTTGAAATCCTCGTAGCTCTTTTAAGGTGCGTGGAGGACGCATCTCTTGGATGGCTTTGATCTTCTCGGGATCCACGTGTATACCTTTAGAGGTAATAACGAAGCCGAGAAATTTACCACTAGAGACGCCTAAGAAGGACTTAGTAGGGTTCATCTTTAATTGATGCTTACGCATTAGATCAAATATAGTCTTCAAATCTTGGATATGATCCTCCTTTTGTCGACTTTTGACTGCAATATCATCAACATAGCATTCGACTATTTTCCGCAAATGTTCACGGAATATAGTGCTCATAGCTCATTGATAAGTTGCTCCTGCATTCTTGAGACCGAATGGCATAACTGTATAACAGTATGTACCAATCGGCGTTCTGAAAGAAGTGTGCTTCTCGTCCTCTGGAAACATTTTGATCTGATTGTACCCAGAATACCCATCCATGAATGACATTCGTTCAAATCCACAGGTATTATCAACCATGACATCAGTGATTGGTAGAGGGAATTCGTCTTTAGGACATGCCGCATTGAGATCGCGGAAGTCTATGCATACTCTGATCTTGCCAGTCTTTTTAAGAACAGGAACAATATTAGCCACCCAATCGGGATGTTGTTCCTCTCTAATAAACCCAGAGGTAATGAGTTTATTGACTTCAGCTTCAATTGCATCCATAATGTCTGGACGAAATCGTCGCTGTTGTTGTTTGACCGGTTTATTATTCGGCAAGATATTGAGCTTGTGAGTTACAATTTGAGGATCAAGCCCTGGCATATCTTCATAACTCCAAGCAAAGACATCGATGTAATCACGAATGAGTTTGATCATGTCTTTCTTATCAGTTTCTGAAAGACTTTCACTGATGAATATTGGTTTGGGAGATCCCTCTTCACCAACATCTATTTGAACAAGTTTATCTTCAGTCGGAGGTTCTTTTTGCTCGAAACGGAACTCCCATTGATTATCTAATCTTTGGGCCCACTGTTCTGATTTAGGTGAGATTTCAAACTCTTCTTCGTCTTCATCACTTTCTTCAGAATGGTCAATGGAAACCATGTTGGAAGACAAAATGTTGCAGTAGAAGTCACCGATACTCGTATCGGAATCCCAAGAAGTGGTACTAGAAGAATCAGATCTCTTATCTTCGTCAGACTGGGGATCTTCATGGATAATATTGATGAAAGGAGTAGGAGCAGTATAACCCAATCCGCATTTCGTCCTTCCATATTTCAAAAGAGGAATCCGGACAGGTATTTTTTCTTCCTTTTCCATCATTGAGGCCAGTCCTGAAGTCATAGCCCATATTTTTGATGATGTCTCTAGATTGTTGACTATAACGACGTAGTTGTAATCTTCCAGTATCATCATTTTTGTCATCATCTTCAAGATCAGAAGGATTTTGAGGCCCTTTGTAGAAGAATATTGGAATGTCTCCTAGCTTTCTGCTGGAAACTAGAAAGTATGAAGATTGTACAGGTTCTAGAGATATATCTGTACGAACAGTCTGTACAACTCCTATGGTTATTGTGTTCAAGTCATCTAACAGATGTAAATAACTATGAACATAATTACACACATCAACGTACTGCAAAGGTGGAGACTTTTCATTAAATGTAAAAGCAGCAATATTTACATTGGGAGAAGGCTGAGCCTTAGAGATTTTAGCCAAGTCAATGACTAAAGGGGGAGAAAAAGAAGAAGCTTTGTTTCGATTAAGATCGATAACAAATGGCTCAGAAGAGGTGAGCTCCCTTGAAGTTTGAGTAGGAAGAGTAGTCCGCCCTCCAACTGGAATTAGCAGAGTATCTTGTGAAGATACAGGAACTGTAGTACGCCTACTGACAGGAATGATCAATGTGTTTTGAGTAGATGACTGAGGTAACTTAGAGATCCGTCCACTCACTGTAATGATAAAAGAATCTTCTCCAGAGGGTTTAGGAGATTGTTGCTGAGTAGTTCGACCTTTAACAGGGATTATTAAAGTCTCACTTTGTGCATCTTCTTTCTCCATAGCTTGTATGATCCTTGTATACTCTTCTTTGTACATTCGGGAATCGTTGAAATAAGCTTCAACCCCATGGAAGGGATTTATATCAGCAACTTCTTTTTGTACTCTTCCATTGCTATCAATGTATTTAAAACATTGATGAAGAGTAGAGGGCACCACATTATTTTCATGAAGAAAGGGCCTCCCCAGAAGAAGATTATAGGATCCCGCGATCTCGATCACATAGAAAGTGACTTTAGATCTGAAATCGCCTATCTGAAGCTTCAGATGAATCTTTCCCAAAGGCTTACTTCAGCTTTGATTGAATCCCAAGATAGTAGTAACCGTCTTGGAGAGCTTGTGAAGAGGGATTTTTAGTTCATCCAACAAACTCTTTGGCATTATGCTTATAGCAGACCCTGGGTCAATGAGGATACGATCTATCTTCATCGTATCAATATAACCAGTGTAGTAGAGAGGTCGGTCATGTCGATTATCCTCCAGTAGCATGTCGTCTTGTGTAAAGGTGATATTTGGGATAATCTCCAGTACACTGTTGCAATGTAAGCAAGTGGCAGGTTCTGCATCTGGCTTTTTCAATTGTGCAAGACAAGAGTCAGCTTGTAGAAGTACTTCACTTAACGTCTCCCGAGTTTCTTTAGAAAGACGTAGAAGTTCAAAAAGGGACATTCTAGCTGGAGTATTAGCAAGCTGAGCCAAAATGTCGAAGTTGTAAGGCTTCTGAAGTCCAAGAGGAGAAGACTTCTTGATTGGCTTATCAAACCGAGCCTGTTGTTTGCCTTTCTCCAGAGCTGTAGACTTGGGAAGAACAGGTTCAATGGATGATTCTTCTTCAAGAGGAACATTAGGAGCATCTTTAGCATCTGAAGGGATATCAGTAGGATCTTCAGGATTTTTAGAATAATCCTTTAGGTAAGGTTTCCC
Source organism: Iris pallida (assembly GCA_029216955.1). Classification (NCBI taxonomy): domain Eukaryota; kingdom Viridiplantae; phylum Streptophyta; class Magnoliopsida; order Asparagales; family Iridaceae; genus Iris; species Iris pallida. Next base: position 195,207 of record JANAVB010034730.1, on the reverse strand, counting down.
CGTTCGAGTAGCACTAACAAGTGCTTCTTCTTTGTCTTTTGGCTCTGTGCCAGAGGTAGACCCAAGAGAAGTCATATGACATGACTTGATCTTTTCAGCCTTCTTGGATTTTTGAGAAGAAATCTTTTGAGGAGAAGGCAATTCAAAATCTGCCACTAGATCAGGATGGATCCACATGATTTCCTCTGTTTCCAAAGTGATTGGCACTAATCCTTCAGACTGTGGAGGAGGAAGATTCACTATGTCAAGAGTTGCCTTGGGAATAGGAACAATCCCACTTTCAAGGAGTTGAGGAGGAAAATCTCCAAATTGTATAGAGACGACGTTGGAGGTGACGGTCTTCTCTTTTGGAGTAAGAGAGATAGCTCAAGACTTAATCATTTCTTGGATCTTTCCTTTCAATACATAACATGTACGAATTGTGTGACCCAGCATTCTGTGATATGGACAGTATTTGGGATGATCTGTCTTACCAGCTTCATCAGGTTTCTTGATCTCAGGTAATTGTATCTTATTACCTTTCAGCAGACATTCAAAGATACCAAGGACAACGTCGTCGTCAAAAGAATATTCTTCTTTGGGGCGAGGTGTTCTTGATTGTTGAGTTGTAGAGGCAGAAGTTTGAACATTTGATGCATCTTTGCTCTGAAGATTAACTTCAAGAGTTTCTTTTCCTTTGCGAGCATTATTTTTATTGTTAGCACCTTGTCCTGTTTCTTTAGGAGTCATCTGCACTCCTAAACCTTTGAAGGTTTCAGCACTGATTTCTGCAGCTTTGGCACTGACTATGAAGGAAGGCCAATCTTGAAATTGAGTGGACCCTGTCCACATACTGATGATTGGCAACAAGTTTGATTTGCACGTGTCAATGGTGACAGCATCAGGAGTTCCAAGAGGCATCTTCAGAGCTTCTCTTCGAAACCGTTCAATGTATTCCTCTGTAAATTCATTATTTTTCTGCTTGATTCTAATAAGAGCAGACATAGTCATGTCATTAAGCCCTTCATAGAACCTTTCAAGAAATATCTGTTTGAAACCAGCAAATGAGGTAATACTCCCATCTGGGAGACTCCTATACCATTCATAAGCCGTTCCCTTGAGACATCCAATAAATACCCAAGTAAGGAAGGCATCAATTGGTTGCAGTTGATCAGTCATCACTTCAAAGTGATTAATAAACTGACTTAGAGAAGTGGTTCCATCATAGAATGAGATAGTAGGAGGCTTGTATTTAGGAGGATATGATACTTGCTTCCATTCTATCGGATAAGGCTGTTTGATGCCTAACCTTTGTAAACCATCCTTCTGTTTGAATGCCTCGAATTGAGTTTTGAGATTCTTCAATTCTTCAGAGACAACTCCCGAAGATTATGGAGTTGTGGCTTGTAGATAATAGTTGGGAGGAGGAACAGCATTGTAAGCACTACCCCCAGCTCCGAGAAGTCATGTTGACAGAGGCAAACAAAGGCTCATCTTCATCAGGCATAGGTTCATACTGAATCCTATTGAAGACAGACTGTCGTTTATTTTGACATCTGCATTGCATTGTAACTCTTGGATGGAAGTCACATTCATAATCACCATGGTCTTGAACTGTTGATTGACATCTGCACTGAATTATGACTCTTGGATAGAAGTCATATTCAGCATGTTCCTTTGATATAGAATTACTCCTTCTCTTCTATTGAAGATATTCCCGTAAATCTGTTTGTGAAGATTGAGGAGTATACTTCCTGTTCTTGGGTCTTGATGGCTCTTGATTATACAAAGAGTGATTAATGTGAGCCACATAATTTCTTGCATACTCTGCATCTGGATCTTTTATCTTCATATCCAATTGGTATGGTTTCTTAACACCAGAAGTGCTGAGTTTTGTTCTTAAATCAGTGGAAGGTAACACATTAATTTTGGAAACATTGAGTTTTCCTTCCATTGATCTGGATATTTGCAGAGAAGGAAGAGTTGAACCACTCCTTTGATTAGGAGTTGGTAACAGACCCTCTTTAATGGACAGATTCTGTGACCAATTTGAAGAAGTCAAAGAAGAAAACATTAAGGAATATTTCTTCTTAGACTCATTCAAGTTTTGAGACATAGAATGTCCAGAAGGAAGAGTAGTCAAAAGACCGTCTCCTTTCCTTTGACTAACAAAAGTATCAGTCAAAGCTGTTCCTGAAGTAAAAACTACAGGAGCAGAAGAAACAACTAAAGAGTTATTCCTTTTCGAAGGGACTTTGTGTGGAAGACCACCCCCAGTTCTAGTAGAACTCGGTAAAGAAGAAGAGATAACTAAGGAGTTATTCTTCTCTGATGAAATACACGCTGAAACAGATTTGGCTAAAGAACCAGTACTGTTAGCGTGACTTTTGATTTTAGAATTACACGCTAGAAAAGATTTGGCTAAAGAACCAGTACTGTCAGCGTGACTTTTGAATGTGGGATTACACACTGGAATAGATTTGGCTAAGGAGCCAGTACTATCAGCGTGACTTTTAGAGTTGAATTTGCACGCTGGAACAGATTTGGCTAAGGAGCCAGTACTGTCAGCGTGACTTTTAGAGTTGAATTTGCACGCTGGAATATATTTGGCTAAGGAGCCAGTACTGTCAGCGTGACTTTTAGTTACTGTCATATTCGAGCGCACAGGAGTGTACGTGCTTGCAGTGGAGTTCTTGCCAGTGTTAGGAGTAGACACTGTGGCAGAGACTTCACCATTGACTGCCAACTGATTCTTAGGGACATAGACAGAGTGTCCCTTCGACTTGGCAGTGATGATGGAGGCTGGAGTGGGCTTGCCACCCTTAGCCCGCTGTATTTCTTCATAGGCGAGTTGATCGAATTTGATCGTCATCAACTTCTTCGTCGAGCCGATTGATGAAGTGTCGCATTGAGTTGTTGCCATCTCAGAAGAGGAGATGGTTTTCCCCAGCAGAGTCGCCAATTTGTTTTCCATAAAAAAATTCTCTTTATTTGTTGTGTTTCTGAGAAAATTACAACTGTAGGAATCCGATCTAGAAGACGATTGCTTTATCCCTTGGACTATGCAAAGAAGAAAAGCTCTCAAAATTTTGACAGTAGATATCAATGTATCTGTACAATAAATAAGAAAAAGAACTCTATTTATAGAGTCAAAAATAATAACTGAAAAGGTAACTGTCTTCACAGCCTGTGCTTAGTTGAAAATCACGCAGGATTTAATATACGCAAGGCTGTGAGCAGTTACTGGACGTGGCCTGTAACTGTTGGACACATGGCAATCATGCATGAGTCGTGTGCAAGTTACAGGACACGCAGACGAGAGATCAGTGGCATGGCTGCCACGTACTCCAATTTGATGAAATTTACGCAGACTTGTTGAAGACGAAATCCACGCGAACTCGGTGTAGAAAGCTTCAAAATCCATGCAAACTTGGGGCAGGAAGCTTCAGGATCCACGCAGACTTCGAGGCAAAGAACTCAAAAATCCATGCAAACTTGAGGAAGAAAACTTTAGAATCCACGCAAACTTGAGATGAAGATCACAAATACACGCAGACTTGAGATAGAACTGCCAGCTGTCTTGATTCGACGTGTCTCGACTGACACAAAATCTCTGACAATGATTGCTTTGTCAGTCGCATTAAATGACAAGAAACCCTTTTGGTACGCCAACTTGACGAAGGCTGAGTCTTGCTGAAGAAGATTTCGAAAATCACGCAATAGACGGCGATGATCTCTCGAAGTCTGTGTATACGTGGCATACGAAGAGACATTCTTCGACTGTTGTGCTGTCAGTCATAATTACTCTCTGACAAATGATGAGCTGTCTCCCCAGCGTGATTTGTTTATATTGTCTGGATCAACTGAGCGTGACTTTTGACTCTGTCTTGATCAACTCAGCGTGACTTTCATTTTTGAGGCCTACAGAGTAGCCTTAGCTAGTGAGTAGACTGTCGAAGAAAGCTACTGTCTGTGACTTCAGGAGCTCGAAGCGCTAGACAAAAAAATGCTTGTTAGCTCAGCAGCGCATTGAGCTATACCAAGCACGCCTTTCCAGATCCTTCAATAAAAAGATGAAAGAAAGAATCTTCCAAGTTGGTGATCTAGTCTTAGCTGTGAGAAGACCAATGGTCATGACGCACAAAACAAAAGGAAAATTTTAGCCTAAATGGGAAGGTTCTTTCGTTATAGAATCAGTGTATTCTAACGATACGTACCGACTAACCAAGCCCGATGGTGACTTGCTCATTATGCCAATCAACGGCAAGTTCCTGAAGAAATATTATGTGTAATATTTTGTAAATAGTGTTAGCATATTTTTAGTCATATAAATGTACAGTGCAAAGTTTATGTGATTCGAAAAATTATCTAACTATTATCCGCATTTCAAGAGTCTTGAATTCGCCATGGATAATAGGTCACCTAAAAAGATTCTCCAGTAGAATCATTTTCGTTTTTGACTCTGCCCAAACTCTGTTTGACAAAAACAAGTTACGTCCCTTTTACCTCTGAATTATTTTTTCGATAATTATTTCCCCAGTGGATTGATTAAGAAACGTTTTGCCACGTCCATATAACCTCTGAGCAAAGCATTCATTAAGGATAATCACGTCCATATTACTTCTGAATTATCCACTCCTACCTAATGTTACATATCCTTCCACGTCCATATTACCTCTGGTCAGATATAGAATATCCTCTGCTATTATATCCATGTTACCTCTATTAGCAGCTTCTTTCAACTTATTATCTATATTCAAGAACCCTGAATATAAAACGGATAATGAGTCCACATCAAATTCTCCAGCAGAATACCCACCAGAAATATCCTTACTACGTCCACATTACCTCTAGTTCTGATATTTCACAAAACCATATTCATGAATTTTGAAAGCTAAAAGATTTTTTATTCTTTAAACGTCTATCAAAAGACGGAAAAAAAGATACAAGAGCCTTGACGGCTAAAAGAAACAGTTACAAATAAAAGACTTAAAGGATACACAATCGATTGATGCTATCTCTCAGAGCCTTGATTTCAGCCTGAGATTTGACGGTGGCGCGACGACGTGCTTCTTCCTACCTAGCAGCTTCATGCTCGAAAAGAATCAGTTTCAGATGCTCTTCTTCCAACTTCACCAGTTGAGCCTTCAATTGATCTGAAGTTGTGGAAGTCGCAGCAGCCTGAACCACGTTGTTTTCCTAATCAGATGCAACTGTTCGCAAGTCAGCCTCGAGCTGAACATTCTCTTGGCGAAGTTGTGCGATATGGTTGTATTTTTCAGCGATCTAGATGGCCAGCTTTTTTTTGAGGCAATACGAGCCCTACTGGCAACATCAAACTGTTCATACTGATCAGCCAGCTCACTGATCTCTTTAGCCAGAGCCTCTTTGCTCGCCTGGAAAGTAGCTTTCTCCTCCTCAATAGCCACAATCAGAGCCACATCCTCCTCAAAAAATGATGATGTTAGGCTTCGCTGACTGACCGCCCAAAATCTGGCCAGCAGACCCTCCAGATCATTCAGAACCTTCCTTAGAGCATTAGCCTGCTCTTTATAGCCAGTGATGCTTTCAAGGGTCGCCGTTTGGCATTCAGCAACAGCCTTCACAGGGCCAAAGGCGGCATTGCAATTCAAAACTTCAGAAAGCTTTATTTTCAACACAGAATAAAAAGCTTTGACGACTTCCTGGGCCATCTCGTTGTCTTCAGTGGAAGTCATCGGGGAGGATGCTTGATGAGGCTCTTCCGCCCCAGGAAGAGATGCCTGATAAGAAGCCGAACCTGGCAAGAAAATAATATATGCATCAGTAACCAAAAAAGGAGAGTGTGAAAAAGTTGTAATTTCGTACCTTTTGCATGCTCAGTGCCAACTTGGGCTAAGTCATCGGTCTTGGCTTCTGGCAAATTGAGAGCAGGTCCAGGCTGTTCAAGAAGAACAATATCAAGGCCTCGAGAGGCATCAGGCCGGGTATCTTCCATAGTCCCAGCTGGACAGGGAGAAGATTCAGCAACAGCCCCTCAATAGGCTATTCAACCTCTCCTTCTACAGCCGATGCCGGCTCACTAACGGATCCCTCCGCTCCAGCAAATTTAGAGGAGCCGAGGACAATATCTGTTTCTCACTCAATGCCTTGGGCTACCTCTACGAGTGGTTCCTTCTCCTTATTTACAAGGGAATATAGAATCATGGTCAGCCTCACGAGGAGCACGAAAAATCAAAGTCGAAAATTCTCATATGAAGTGTCACCCTCATTTTTTCGTATTTTTCCGTATTTCATATTTTACTCGTATCTGGATTTTGGCATATATTTTTATTTTTCTCAATTTGTGGAATTTCGGTATTTCTCGTATTTTGGGTTTTGGCATGGTTCGATTTTATTGGGTGGGTTTGGTTTGGTTTGGTTTATATGATGGATCACCTTAGCCTATGCTACCCCTCATCCCCACCACAACTCCCCCTCTTTATATCTCCACCAACCTCTTCTCTCTTTTCATAACCACCATTAATTTCTTCTTCTTCTTTTTCTTCTTCTTCCTCCACACAACTCTCCAACCATTAGGCAAGTGCATCTTTCCACCACTTGAGAACCATATTTTCTTTGTCCATTTGCTAGACTAGGACATGGAGATCAACATTAGTTCTTGGGTTTTTATGATTTGGAGTCTCTGTTGATGTAGATCTAAGTTATTGCTATTTTCGGATTTTACATGTTTTGATCCATTTTGGTTGGTTTTCTTTGAGTTCTGATGTTTCCATGTGGAAGAGCTTTCAGCTTCACTCCAGTTGGAGCCTTAGAAATCCAAATTTGGAGTTCGGATGGCCAAGTTATGAACTTTTGAAGTTTTGGTTTCAGCCATGTGTTCTTGCTGTTTGGAGAAGACAGTGAGCAGTGTGCAAAGCTGTTTAGCTACGCACACAGAGCTACGTACGCTATTTAGCGCTGCGTACGCAGGCTTGAGTACGCTTCCTGTTGGAAGCATTTCTCCTTGAGCGTGCGTGACTTTCACACACTACTCCCTATAGCGTACGTGACTTTCACACACTACTCCCTTGAGCGTGCGTGACTATCACACACTGCTCCCTGTAGCGTGCATGACTTTCACACACTGCTCCCTGTAGCGTGCGTGACTTTCACACACTGCTCCCTGTAGCGTGCGTGACTTTCACATACTGCTCCCTGTAGCGTGCGTGACTTTCACATACGCTGCCCCCCCTGAGCGTGCGTGACTTTTCATGTACGCTGCCCCTGAGCTTGCGTAACTTTTCACGCAGCTGTTCCCTTGAGCTTGCGTGACTTTTCACGCAGCTGTTCCCTTGAGCTTGCGTGACTTTTCACGCAGCTGCTCCCCTTGAGCATGCGTGACTTTTGTACGCTGCTCCCCTGACCCCTTGCTTAACCTATTGACTCTTGGAGTTTTGGTTTTATTTCTTAAGCTTGGTTCTTCTATAACCCCGTATTTTGATATTTTATTAGATATTTTATGCCTTTTGTCATGAACTTGATTTTACTTAATATATTTGGAATGACTATTGTACATGGCATAGTATGACAAGGAACTAGCATAACACGACAGTGACCCGTAGTGGTGTACTCCTGATATGACCAACCTGACATGATAGTGGCCCGTCGTGGCGCACTCCTGACAAGTACCCTGACATGATTTATCTTGATAACTGGATAGTGGCCCGTGGCAGTGCACTCTTGACTTGACTTGTAACATGACTTGATAACTTAATGCTGTTGCGACGGCTAACCCGACTTGACAAGAATAAGTAGCCTGGACACCGTGGGTGAATGTGTTTGTACAAATGAACCTGTCTTGCCTTGTATCATGTCTAGAACATGAATCCCTGGTTTCCCACGGTCAGGGATTCATACTGAATATGTCTAGGATTAATGACTAGATTAATCAAATAGTTCATGGAAAATTTCCCAGTTACCCGTTGCCCCTTTGGTCCCGGCCTTATATATATATATACTTGGGATTTGTTGCTATCCGTCGAGATGAGCGCACTTCCAGCCCGCCGTCGAGTGTGGTACCTTAGGACACATGTATCTTACTACAGTGTGTCTGCTATATCCTGCTATCTTTTCCTTTTCTTGCTGGGATCACTCAGGTAGTAACAAACAGGTAACAGGACTTGGAATTCTCACTGCATCTTGTTAGTAACTAGGCTTGTGATAACCCTAGTTAGTTAAAGTAGCAAGCCGTACTTATTGCTTGGCCGTGGTTGATTGTATGAGAATAACCTGTCTAGTCTTGTCTTGATTCCTGCATAAGAATTACTACCTGTCATGATTTTCTTATATCTTGCCGATAAATGGTGGGAGAATCCAAGTTCCGTTCAGACGAAGGGTTACAACCCCGGTCCTTGTTTGGTTTACGGGTTGTAACCTGGCTATCTGAATAATTCCATGGTTATCTCATCGTATATCATCCTGTCATGCTTTTCCATATGTTCTGTCTTTTATCGATTTTGTACAAGATTGTCTTTTATATTCACCTATCATGTTTTTCTTAAATTACTGTCTCTTATTATGTAATTATATTATTGTGCTGATTGCTGGCTTTCGTTCTTATTTCGTGGCCCCCTTGTGGCACTTGCTCTTTCTGGGGTTGACCCAGCTGGTTTTGTGTGGCCAGATTTTGGAGCAGCTCCCGAGGATCTACCAAGCTTCCAGCCCAATGGTGAACACTAGACGAAACCCGGGCCAAGAGTGGGTTTTTCTTTTTGTCTTGCCCACTTTATTGTAAAATTATTCTTTTGAGGCGTTTTAGCCGACGAGCACTTGTTAGCTCGATGCACTTTACTTTCTGTCTGCCTACGGGCTGTAAACATGATTGGCAACTCGAGGTTGATCATGTATGACTTAACTCTTGCTAGTCCTTACATTTTGTACGACTAGCTTCATGATCATCTGGATATGTAATATTTGGGACGCCTTACAATTGTATATTTGGTGATCTGATATCTTGTTACTATTATTAGTTGGTTGAGATTGAGACAATAGGATAATTTATGACCTTAAGAGACTAATGGCTTGTAGATAAACCTTCATATTTCTAGACAGCCGTGACCGTATAGTGAGATGGATTCCATTTCATTATACGTAGCTGGCTGTGTCCGCCCCCGCTCTCCAGTATTCTCGGTTATGGGGCGTGATATGGTTTAAGTGGTGGCCCATGCAGGTCTTGTCAGTCAAGAAATGTGAGGGTTTACCGGATAGATGTCTCAATCTGTACTCGCCTTTGATCTCCACTCGTATCTTCTTATCTCCTTGGATCCCTGACTTGATAACATGCTTGCATTATTGTTCTATCCTGGTCCTTCCTTAATATTCCTGACGTCTTTGCTTCAGTGGCATCATTCATGTTGATCAGCCAGAAGGAGTTTGGCCGACAGACCAGCAACAGCAAGAAGATCAAGATCAGTCCTCAGTAGCCGCCTCTCGAGCCATGCCTTCTGGAGAACCAGAGCCCCCAGTCCAGCCAGTTCAGTCAGCAGGGTCAGATGATGGAGTCTTGATAGGGCTCATCCGTGAGTTGCTTGCGTCTCAGGATCGTCGAGGTGATGCCTTGCAGCAAGCAGTACAAGATGCTATAAGCGGAATTGGTCCTCGAGGAAACAGTACGATCAACAATTTCAAGCGCCTGAACCCTCCCTTCTTCGACGGCAGCGAGGATTCTATTGCTGCAGATGCCTGGCTACAGGACATTGAAGTTATCTTGGAGGCAGCCAGGACCCCTGAAGCAGAGAAAGTGGCGGTGGTGCACCTGCAGTTACTAGATCTAGCCCGCAGCTGGTGGGCTGTACAAGCAGCGAGTTTGGGTACGCCTGTCATGTGGGCGGTATTCAGTGATATATACCAGACCAAGTACTTCGACGCAGTGGCTAGGTATGACCTGCAGACCAGGTTTAGTAATCTTAGGCAGATGAACAGGACGGTCGACGGATATACGGCCGAGTTTTCAAGATTGAGTCGGTTTGCTCCCACCTTGGTGGCAACCGAGCTAGACAGAGCACAGCGATTTCAGCAAGGGCTCCACTTGGAGATCATACTGGCAGTAGAGCAGTTCGAGCACAGGACTTTCGATACCGTCTTACGAGCAGCGAGGAGGCATGAGTATACTTCCCGAAGGATAGCGGACCGGACCGGAGATCGAAAGCGGTCTCGCGACCAGATGAATCAATCCTCAGCACCGGCCCCAGCAGCTAGGGCCCTGACCATTGGAGCTACGAGAATTGATTCGGTTACCTCCTTGCAGCATTCTGCCCCGACCTATCCCCAGCAGCAGAAGCAGAAGCGGCCTTTTGCAACCGGTTGTTCTTATTGCGGGAAGCCCGGGCATGTTGTTACTGAGTGCCGCAGAGCACAGGGATTGTGCTTAGTTTGTGGTTCGCCGGACCACATGATAGGATCTTGTCCATTCAGAAACAGATCATCGTCAACAGTAACTAGTCTCTCGGTTATGGGGCCAGCACCAGCACCAGAACCAGAACCAGTTCCAGTTCACCAACCACAGCAGCTTCCATTCCCGGGTCCATTGCCGTCTCAGGCCCAGGCCTTCCAGCAACAGAGGCCTCAGCAGTTCGCCCTGGCCCAGGCCCAGATCCAGAATCGGCGGAGAGGTATCTGTGTCCTATTGTCTTGCTTTCCGCCGTCGTTATGCGGGATACGTGTCATGTTTCATGTATCCTAATTACAACGGTATATCCCGGGCCCGAGCCATTTCCTAGATCATTCGAAAAGGTTGGTACCAATAGCCTTTAACCTTTTCGTATGAGGATAGGCCCGTGTCCCTGTTTGACCAAGGGGAGAGACCTCAAGCGCAAGACTATCAGTTTAGTTCATGTTGCTTGCGTTCATCGCTCCTTGGGAGAGTCAAACGTGGGAGTGTGAGGATGCTATCCGATCACATTATCCCTACCTGTTTGACTCGTGAGGTATAATGTCTTTCTTATGCCTTATGTTTTCCCTTCCTTGCTTGCATTATATGATTGTATGATTGAACTGCTTAGTGTTGCTTGTCTGTGCTTAGTGTAGCTTGTCGTGACAATCTCTAGCTCCTTGATTAAATTTCGAGGACGGAATTCTTTTAAGGTGGGTAGAGTTGTCACCCTCATTTTTCCGTATTTTTCCGTATTTCGTATTTTACTCGTATCTGGATTTTGGCATGTATTTTTATTTTTCTCAATTTGTGGAATTTCGGTATTTCCCGTATTTTGGGTTTTGGCATGGTTCGATTTTATTGGGTGGGTTCGGTTTGGTTTGGTTTATGTGATGGATCACCTTAGCCTATGCTACCCCTCATCCCCACCACAACTCCTCCTCTTTATATCTCCACCAACCTCATCTCTCTCTTCATAACCACCATTAATTTCTTCTTCTTCTTCTTCTTCTTCTTCTTCTTCCTCCACACAACTCCCCAACCATTAGGCAAGTGTCTTGCCACCACATGAGAACCATATTTTCTTTGTCCATTTGCTAGACTAGGACATGGAGATCAACATTAGTTCTTAGGTTTTTATGATTTGGAGTCTCTGTTGATGTAGATCTAAGTTATTGCTATTTTCGGATTTTACATGTTTTAATCCATTTTGGTTGGTTTTCTTTGAGTTCTGATGTTTCCATGTGGAAGAGCTTTCAGCTTCACTCCAGTTGGAGCCTTGGAAATCCGAATTTGGAGTTCGGATGGCCAAGTTATGAACTTTTGAAGTTTTGGTTTCAGCCATGTGTTCTTGCTGTTTGGAGAAGACAGTGAGCAGTGTGCAAAGCTGTTTAGCTACGCACACTGAGCTACGTGCGCTCTTTAGCGCTACGTACGCAGGCTTGAGTACGCTTCCTGTTGGAAGCGTGTCTCCTTGAGCGTGCGTGACTTTCACACACTGCTCCCTGTAGCCTGCGTGACTTTCACACACTGCTCCCTGTAGTCTGCGTGACTTTCACACACTGCTCCCTTGAGCGTGCGTGACTATCACACACTGCTCCCTGTAGCGTGCGTGACTTTCACACACTGCTCCCTTGAGCGTGCGTGACTTTCACACACTGCTCCCTGTAGCGTGCGTGACTTTCACACACTGCTCCCTGTAGCGTGCGTGACTTTCACATACGCTGCCCCCCCTGAGCGTGCGTGACTTTTCATGTACGCTGCCCCTGAGCTTGCGTGACTTTTCATGCAGCTGTTCCCTTGAGCTTGCGTGACTTTTCATGCAGCTGTTCCCTTGAGCTTGCGTGACTTTTCACGCAGCTGCTCCCCATGAGCATGCGTGACTTTTGTACGCTGCTCCCCTGACCCCTTGCTTAACCTATTGACTCTTGGAGTTTTGGTTTTATTTCTTAAGCTTGGTTCTTCTATAACCCCATATTTTGATATTTTATTAGATATTTTACGCCCATTTTATATCCTTACGCCTTTTGTCATGAACTTGATTTTACTTAATATATTTGGAATGACTATTGTACATGGCATAGTATGACAAGGAACTAGCATAACACGACAGGCCCTGGTTTCCCACGGTCAGGGATTCATACTGAATATGGCTAGGATTAATGACTAGATTAATCAAATAGTTCATGGAAAATTTCCCAGTTACCCGTTGCCCCTTTGGTCCCGGCCTTATATATATATATATACTTGGGATTTGTTGCTATCCGTCGAGATGAGCGCACTTCCAGCCCGCCGTCGAGTGTGGTACCTTAGGACACATGTATCTTACTACAGTGTGTCTGCTATATCCTGCTATCTTTTCCTTTTCTTGCTGGGATCACTCAGGTAGTAACAAACAGGTAACAGGACTTGGAATTCTCACTGCATCTTGTTAGTAACTAGGCTTGTGATAACCCTAGTTAGTTAAAGTAGCAAGCCGTACTTATTGCTTGGCCGTGGTTGATTGTATGAGAATAACCTGTCTAGTCTTGTCTTGATTCCTGCATAAGAATTACTACCTGTCATGATTTTCTTATATCTTGCCGATAAATGGTGGGAGAATCCAAGTTCCGTTCAGACGATGGGTTACAACCCCGGTCCTTGTTTGGTTTACGGGTTGTAACCTGGCTATCTGAATAGTCCCATGGTTATCTCATCGTATATCATCCTGTCATGCTTTTCCATATGTTCTGTCTTTTATCGATTTTGTACAAGATTGTCTTTTATATTCACCTATCATATTTTTCTTAAATTACTGTCTCTTATTATGTAATTATATTATTGTGCTGATTGCTGGCTTTCGTTCTTATTTCGTGGCCCCCTTGTGGCACTTGCTCTTTCTGGGGTTGACCCAGCTGGTTTTGTGTGGCTAGATTTCGGAGCAGCTCCCGAGGATCTACCAAGCTTCCAGCCCAACGGTGAACACTAGACGAAACCTGGGCCAAGAGTGGGTTTTCCTTTTTGTCTTGCCCACTTTATTGTAAAATTATTCTTTTGAGGCGTTTTAGCCGACGAGCACTTGTTAGCTCGATGCACTTTACTTTCTGTCTGCCTACGGGCTGTAAATATGATTGGCAACTCGAGGTTGATCATGTATGACTTAACTCTTGCTAGTCCTTACATTTTGTACGACTAGCTTCATGATCATCTGGATATGTAATGTTTGGGACGTCTTACAATTGTATATTTGGTGATCTGATATCTTGTTACTATTATTAGTTGGTTGAGATTGAGACAATAGGATAATTTATGACCTTAAGAGACTGATGGCTTGTAGATAAACCCTCATATTTCTAGACAGCCGTGACCGTATAGTGAGATGGATACCATTTCATTATACGTAGCTGGCTGTGTTTGCCCCCGCTCTCCAGTATTCTGGTTCTGGGGCGTGACATGAAGAGAGGCGCAAAGATAACGTACCCATGGGAGGATGAGCCGGTTGGACTTGATTCTCGTCCAACTCTTTCATTATGGCCCCGATCACGAACATCGACCCCAAGGAGATATCGAAAAAAGGACTTTCGTTCTGGTCGCTACCATAATCCGGGCATTCGCCCTGATCATCCGTTGATTCAGCCTCCTTGACTAGGAAAGGCTGAACATCGTCTGCCGGTCGAGGACAAGGAGAGGACACTATTGTCACATCCATTTCATCAGGCCGGGTATCTTCTAATGGCTCGACCAAAACGGCTATAGAGTCTAGGAAGAGATCTACCTCTCGAATGATAACGGCCCGCGTCGCTGTTCTACTTCTTCCAGTTTGTCGGAAAGACATTCTCAAGGGAGGTGAGCCAGCACTTCCTTGGCTCTCCTTAGGACGACAGTCAAAGTTGGCTCCTGGGCCAATTCAGTTGAAGCTTTCCTCTTTTGAGGAGGATTAAAAAGAGCAGACTCATCTTTCGTATCCTCCTTTGTCGGAAAGACATTCTCAAGGGAGGTAAGCCATGGTACTGCAGTTGGCTTCACGGCTGGAGCTGTACTCTCCATCTTACGGCCCTTCGGCGCCTTTGGGGTACATTTCGCAGAAGAGGGCCAAACCGAGTCCCCAATATCAAGCTTTGTTCACGATCATACCGAAGATGAAAAGTATTGATCTGAACATAAAACTTGGCGGCATCATAGCACAGATGGGTCTCCGGCTTATCCGAGGGCAGAGTGAAGATTGCCCCCATGTATCCGGCATTGTAATATATCCAGGCACACACCCCGTCAATTAAGCTGCCAATTGACTCCAAGTGCGGGCTAGCATTTCCCAAAAGTAGCTGGCTATAGACAAACTGTCGCGCAAAATGACTCAACAGGTATGACTCCAGATAGGCATGGTTCCTGTTTCTGAGCACCAGATGCGACGGTCTAATAGACTGAAGCCAGTGAAACACCCCAACAGTCAAGCTAGTGTCATAAACTCTCTTATCTACTAAGGTATCTCCTACACTACCGCGGCCAGATGGAGGAGATACCCTGAAGAACTCGTAGTTCTGCAAGAAGTTTAAAGCCCTTCTGCAAGCGGGTGCACTAGTGACGGCCCAATCTGCGTCACGAAATCTGCGAAGAAAGGTGTCTCCTGCCAAAGAGTCCGTCGTCGGCCCAGCGTTCACCAGGAAAGGATAATGTAGTAGCAGCCACCCCATCAAAAAATGATACGGAAGTTCGGTCCGGACGAAGTTGGCCCTACCGTCAGGAGTCACCGTATTTCTAACAAAGTCCCGTAGACCCCGTTTTGTGGCGCAGACCATCGCGGGAAGCAAGGCAAGACGGTATCAGAATGCCAACTTCACAGCTGGAAGATTATGCTCTGGCTCATTCTCTTAATAGTACCTGAACCCCCAGGGACTGTACAGTCACAAAGCCAGATCATCAAGAAAGCTGCCATCACGACTTTCTCCGACAACGGATATTCAGCTTGACAAAAGTAGTGGCCGATCGGTGACTTCCCCTCAGGATTATCACTGTCCTCAGTATCCGCCGTATCATAATCTGCCATCCGGGCTTCTATCTCGGACTTGGTCATAGGTTTTAAAATCGAAAAGGAAGCCGGATCCTCTCCTTCTCCTTGAACGAAGACGTAGCCCGTCCAAGCTCTTGTATGGGGATTGGCCCCTTCGGTCCTTCCTTTCTTGTTGATCATATGGCAGATGAGGAGGTGGCAGAGTAACTCCTTGTATACATCAATCATTTGGAAGTTCTCATTCTCGAGGTCTTGGAGTAGCTCATCACAAGGCACGTACTCTTCATACGGCTCTGTGCCCCAAGGAAGCTTTGACACTTCCTGCATTTCGTGGAGAGCCAATCCCATCTCCCCGTCCAGAGTAAATAAAGTACAAGTGTAAAGGTTGTACAACTCCGCCAAAGAGACAAGCATTGGCCAGTTGACCTTTACACCATATTGGGTGGCCTTAATAGCATAAAAAAGGCCAGCAGTCTTCAGGGTGGCTTCATACGTGAAAAGCACCCAGTCAGTGAGGTTGCTCCAGAATAAAACTGGATACCTCCAGCCTTCCATCCGTATCTTCCCTATGGGATACGATACGTCCCCTAACATCATCAGATTGTAAAGCGTGTCAGCAGCATAAGGGTGGAGGTCAGTCGGGATATCGTTCATTACGGCACCAGGTTGCATCCCCCTTGTAGAGTAAGATGTAGAGCACCTGACATACTTGAAAGTGTCCTTCTTCCGATCTCCCGAGTCAAACTGTATTATTCCAGAGACGACCCCGGGGAGCTCAGGGGTTAACTCCCATTTCATCTGTCACCGCACGGCTAAGACAGTGAACGCAGATAAAGGATACTGACGATCCATCGACGGTAGCCATGTTCTCTGATTGTTTAGCCTGACCACCAGTGGGTTTCTCAAGCATATCATTTCGCCATCTTCGAACCCCATACTGTCACCAAACAAGAAGTACGACTTCTTGAAACAACGTGCCCCTCTATGTAGGAGCTTCTCATCGTTAATCATCTGCTTCAAAAAAGTCTTGTCTTGTTCAAGAATGGCAAGCGTCCGTTCCGTAGGCTGGTTATGACTGATCTTGGCCTGGACCTTGCTGACCATGTTGGTTATGAGACTTGTGCCGAGGACGTGACAAGCAGAGCCGAAAGGGATTCCATCAAGTTTGGGGACAATCATGTTAACTGCAAAGAAATAAGAGAAAGTCAGACTCAGAATCTGCAGGAAAAACTAAGTGCTAGAGGACTCTTATGAGCCCAAAGGGCTATGCGCCCAAAGGGTTATGGACCCAAAACAGCATGTGGGCGCATAACATACAGCAGCATGTGGGCGCATAACATGCAGCAGCATATGGGTGCATAACATACAGCAACATGTGGGCGCATAACACACCACAGTATGGGCACATGCTTCTGTGGGCGCATATGAATGCTCATAGAAACATGTTGCCTTAAGTGCATACGCCCAAGCAGAGAAAAAGTCTGAGCGTCGCAAATTAGCGCTCAAGACTTTGTTTTGAGGCGTAGCCTCACCCAGAATCGGGTCTTGGACTGTCGAGGATGCTGTCGCAGGAGGAGAGCCACTCGGTGCAGCCCCCTTGCCCTTCGTAAATCTCTTGGCAGCCTTGGGAGACATGGTTCTTGCAGAGAAGAGATGAAAAGTCTTTTTGCAAGTTTTGAAGGAAAAGAGAATAATGAATTTTCTCTCTTTAAAAGCCTATTTATAGGCACGAGCCATACACTATGCGCCCACTACCCCTATGCGCCTACTACACGCTATGTGCCCGTTTTGGCTTATGCGCCCACATGAAGACCCAGTCTCTTGCACATTATGCGGCTGCCACTTGCTGACATGGACAACGCATAAAGGATGGACCTCTTTAAATTCTACCTCGAAGAATCTGTCAGTTCAAATTTTCGAGGAAGATCTCAACAGCCATCTCTCTGACAGTCTGGCCAAACCCTATGCGCACAAAAGGAGAGCTATGTTATGCGCCCACTGCATCACGAGAAGACGGTCCATGCTTCTTTCAAAGTATTTTGAACTCGTTCAAGTATCAAAAACTTTGAAGGGGGTCTTGTAGAAGCATAAAAAATTTAGCAGACTTGACAACCATACGTGCAAGCAGTCATATGCGCCCAAGCCAGAAAAGTTATATGCGCCCAAGTCACCAGGGAAGTCATATGCGCCCAAGTCACCAGAACGAGCTATGCGCCCATGCACCCACTTTATGCTCCTCCAGAGGGGGGCACATTGCCCTGTTTTAGGCTATGCGCCCAAGTCAGAACAGCCCCCGACTCGGTCAAACCCATGATCAATTGTGCACCGAAGCATAGATCCACGTCAGTCTCCACGAGCAGTCATGCATCGAAGCATACGGCCACGTCAACACCACGATCACGCAGTCTGCATGCGCTTACACCCTATGCGCCCAAAGCAGAACCATGCACCCAAAGAAAACCAATGTGTTTTCTCATGTAGGCGTATAACATCATTCCAGCACAGAAACGACTATAAAAATGGGTCTCATACCTTTCAAAGCACAGAATGGAGAGCATTTTCAAGAGCCAAATTGCTGCACTTCTTGCCAGTGAGCTGAGAGTTAGCAATTTTCTTAGGTTTTCTCCCACTTTTGTAATCAGAGTGTTAACGGGGTAAAGGAGCAACTGCCGTTCGATCTCCATCGTCCCATTCCCCAAAATTCTTTTTGTACTCGGGGATCCTCAGCGCAGGATCCCTCAGGCGTACTCAATTTGTGGTGCCTTGCGCCAATAAGAAAAGACAGCGTTTCTTTTTTTTTTTCGTCCACACATGCATCCAGACATAAGCGCCATTAGTGATTACTGTACCATGAAAGATTTTTACATGGTATAGTGACCCACCCTTTCAAAGTAGGTTGTAAGCCTCAATGAAGGTCCCATAATACCACGTTCCTGTTAGTACGTCCGAATATTTTCCCTAGGTCGAAACAGTCTCCAGTACCCTAGGTACCATTGGAGGAAACCTACCAAACCTTGTGCACGAGTTGTCCATGACCATGCAAATGTATATAAGAATCGACTATAAGTATAACTTGCATGGTAAAATACTAAAAGTAAATAGAACCAACCTTGTACATTTTATTCATCGATGCGACACTTCGTGACCTATCAGTCACAAAATCTCCATTCCACTTAGTCACTATCAGTCCCATGACTACCACATTTCATAGTATAACATCATTTCTCATGTAAAGCTTACATCATGACATTCTAATATAACAATTCAGCTTTTATTTGTTTCATTTATTGCA
The DNA here is from genome assembly GCA_029216955.1 of Iris pallida. Lineage (NCBI taxonomy): Eukaryota > Viridiplantae > Streptophyta > Magnoliopsida > Asparagales > Iridaceae > Iris > Iris pallida. The sequence continues at coordinate 176,559 of JANAVB010034730.1, read as the reverse complement.
GCAGTAGCATCAATTGGCTTCAGTTATATTTATACCAACTAAGGCATCATCGATCTATAGATGTAGCAAGGCACACACGAGAATTCATTTTATAAGGATGTGAAGAGTAGAGAAGAAAAGATAGCTCCGCAGAAGCATTAACTGATTAAAGAAATGCTGAGAGAAGGAGAAACACTTACCGTTTTTCTCAAAATTTTCAAGAATGAATGTAGAAAATTCGATAAAAACGACAAAAGAATCAATCATTAAAAACTATCATAAAAATGAATCAATGAAAACCAAGCAACAAAACAAGTTCAACGAAAACTACAGTGTAAAGATATGGGAAGAAACACTTATATAGAGCTCGTTCGCCAATACGCAATCCACTGCATCTTGGACTCATTCCAACATAAGCCAATCCATGAGCTGAAAAGGTTATTTATATTCGTTCGATCGATTAGATGATGAAAGGTTTTCCCAATACTCAATTCTAACTGGGTCTTGTTAGCCATAAGCATCACGTAGTGAACTGCCAGGAGCGGGGCGATACATAATATACCACTAAGAAAAAGTTTTATTTTCGAAACTTAGAACAAAATCCTACCTTAACTTTTTGAATAATTATAGATACTTCTTCCTTGTCTCATTCTCGAGCTCCCACATTGTGTCACAACCCGCATCCGAAAATCGAACATGATTCGTGGGTACGTCCAGCCTACGCCGCAGCATCAGTGATGGAAAGCTGTCTAAAACCTAAATATAATTTTCTATTCCATGCAATAATGTATGATCATCTCAAACACATTTGATATAGATCCATAGTTGAAAATAAGATGATAACTATAACTCAATCACAACAGCTAAGATAGAAAAGGTCTAGGGACATGCATATATCATAATCTAGAATCAAAACATAATCCAAAAATCCAGAGAATCACCAAATCCCAAAATTTATATATACAACCCAAGTATGTAGTCCCGGAGACAAATTCGGATCAAATGCTATAAATTAAAATAACTATGTGTAAACATCCTTAGTCGTAATCAAGCCCTCTGCAATTGTCTATTCCTCTAGAATGCTGGGATCAGTCTCAAGAATAAGGTCCTCTGATAATCCATAATAGGTAGGGCAAAGTGCCTCTAAAATCATCGCCTAAAAATGTGGTTGTCCAGTCAGGATGAGAGAAAGTACAAACACTGATAGACATTTCATAACATAATAGTGAATATATAATAAGAGTTAGAATATGTGAGGCATGATAAACAAGTAAGAATGTAAAGTTAAACTAGCAATTAAAAGAAAATAGGAAATAGTAGTAAATATGAGAAGGAAATATAGAAATATGACAAGAATTAGATAAAGAACTATGTCAAGTAATCCTATCAAGTTCGACATGTGAACGACTCGGGTAATACGGTAAATCACACATAGAATTTGCGATTGCTATCCACATGATACGACAAATCATATGTGAGATGTGTGATTGCTATCCACATGATTAGACACGGAGAACAGATAGGGTAGTTCACACGTCTAGTAAGGTATTTTCCCGTCCGATAACTAGTATTTATTGACTCAAATCAAGACATGTAAGATGTACGAATCACGAATCACGATAAACACGATAAACATGATGCACGAAAATCACGAATCACAAATATCATGAATAGAATCCATAAAACACTAATAACTTATAGCAAAAATGACATGAACATGATAAGAAAATCTAAATCAAGAAATAGAGACAATATTATGAAATAAAAGTAAAATCACTACATGTACTTTCCTGCAATCCAAGCTGAAAACTTGATCGAATCGGTGTCCAAGTCGATGCCAGTGAACCTATATTAGTTTAATAAATAGAATCAATATTTAAGATTAAAATTGAACATCTAACTTACCTCTAGGCTCTATGGTTTTCTAGGTCCTGGTTACCCTGTGGGTAGGCTTCTACTCATACCTTTTTGATTTACCTTGACCATAGACATCTATCCTATGAACCCATAAAACCATGAGTCAACTATCTATTTCCATACCCATGTATATATATAAATCTATATCTATATCCTTATGTTACTATAGACGGTATGTTCACACATTTCCCTTACTATCCACATGTGTACCAATATACTAAAATACCCTATATAAATGCCCATACCATATAATATCAAGATACCTACATATAACTCTATACCCTTACCTATATCAATACCATACCTTTGTCATCTAGTCCTTACCTACTCATATGTATATCTATACATCCTTATCCATACTCTTCCATATATCTCTTACCCTTCCCTACTATATCCTACCAATCATCGCCACATATATGGTTCCCCCCATACAGCTGCCCTGCAGTACCTACTGCATACATATGCTACAGTTACCAGCTGCTCTGTACTAATCCCCTTCCCTATGATACCTCGGGTACCTACATACATGTCTACATATACACACACATGTACATAACTGACTGCACACTAGTACAACTACACCTGCAGACTATACAATTCTACACAAGTATACTACTTAAATGAATCACTCTCATCTCTAATCTGGTACACTCCTATAGACATCTACATATACACATAGATGATAGGACTCTCCTACTACCTGCTGCACACTCAACACATACACACACTACTCTGCCACTAGAATATCACCTAATCTCATACCAGTCCAACCCATGTTCACTGCTATAGGTCCTATTAACTACTATAACTTGTACATGTGCACACACAGGTGTGTACTAACTGATTTATGAACATAGCACATACCACTGACACATGATCTGTTGCTGCTTATTCAGTGGCTTGCATACTCACTGCTTCCTTTTGCCTCTGCAACTTGCACAACTATAGTTTTCTCCTGCAGGCCCATATAAAAATTGCACTGCATTGCTGTTTACAGTTTTGAACTACTACAAGGCATTATACACTAAGTCTCCTTGCTCCAAGTCCTGCACACACCTGTCGGACAATCAACCAAACTGCCTCCTAGAAGTTGTGGCCTAGTACAACAAGCTGCTGCATGTACTGCAGCCAAGAATCAGCATACAACTGTTGTTGCTATACAACATCTGTTGCACATCTATGTGCAATTGTATGCAATGCTACACAAACAAACTGCCATTAAGCACCTATGGATATCCACATAGACATACCCTAAATATTATTGTTCCTACTGCTAATTAAATTGACTGGTACCACAAACATAGGCTATCCCAATTAGATATGCCATAACCATGGCTCAACCCAATTATATGTACATATCTATTCATAGAGACCTATATACATATTTTTGTTACCTACGTATATATACATATGTACATATTTATACATACAAATATAACATATATATATGATTGTACTATGACACATACCCAATTTCCTAATATCAATATTTCATACCTAAAGTTAGGACACACATATCCAAAATTATCAATATCAAGCCAATGCCCAATTTAGGCTTCTAGACACATACAATGCACCTAATGACACATGTCGACGGACACATATCGCTCAAATATTCCTTTATACCCAAATTGACCATGCGTATCACAATTTGTCATGATAGAGTATAACACATGACAATTGGAACACGTAGAGATCAATTTCTACCAAATTTGAACTCCAATACCATACTCGGCCAGGGATAGAACACTTGGTGGACATGAAGTGTGTCCCCAAGCTAGATCTCACATTTTAGCCACTATATCTATTAAAAATGGGTCGTCTACTGTACAAATCTAAACATAATTGAGTAGATCTTGGAATTTGGGACTCCTACGGGATTTTCTTAATAATTGATATAATGAATTTAAGGAGAAGAGTCATTACCAATTGGAAAAAGATTTCCAATACAAAACTACGATGCCGGACACGAAGATGCCGCTCCGACACGATCCTTCCCTGGGCTAGCATCTCCTATACTCTGTTAGTGCTCTCCATGCCATGGATCTGATTAAAGGATTGAGAATGGTGAGGAATTTGAGTGGTAGAAAGAAACTGTTGGTTAATGCTCCATTGGAGAATTTTGAGAGGAGCTTGGAGAAGAAGAATAAAGTATGTAGAATGAGAGGGAGGAGCCAAATATGGTCGACCATGAGGGGCTTTGGGTTGGACTTTGTCATGACCCGCACCCACTGTGAGGGTACGAGTACGTAACAACGCCCAGCCTATGCCGCAGTGTCGGCGGTAGAACGCTGTTCTAGGTCACTATCTAACCAACAACTCATGCAATTATATAATGTACTTGTCAAAATCTCAACTCCGAACGGAGGACAAGTATAGATATAATGAAATCTCAATCACAGTCTAAGCACAATATGATAACACAGAAGCTTATAACTAAGACTAAATAATAACAAAACTAAATACTAAATAATAATAATCTCAAACAATCTCATACAAAACATATCTCAACTTATTAAAATTCAGTTCTAAAACATAAAACTAAACCAAGTCAACTAGCTAGTCTCCCGATCACTCTGAGTGTCGAGACCAAAGGTAGCTAAAATATCTCCCGGGTCCATAGTAAGTAGGGCAAGTGTCCTCAGGACAATCATCTGTAAAATTGTCAACAGGTCCAGTCAGGACAGGAACGAGTACAACTCATCTAGAAAACCCAAGTAAATGACAAAGAACTATAAAGTAGTTATAGACAGTTTTATTGATGAACATGATAGTTTATATTTAGGTGATGATATAGAGAACAGTTAAGATACAAGGAAAGTAAGGTAACTAAAACAAGAGAAGAATCATGGTAATGAAGACTGTAAAATATGATTCTAGCTGAACTAGAGTAACATGATAAGTCCAGACAGTAAATGTAAGACAAGTGTAAATCCTATGTAAATCCAGTACGAGATGAATTTAATACAAGATGAATCCAGTACAAGACAATTCTAGTCAGTGATCAAGAATCCAGGTGAGACCAGCTATATTCTAACAGTGTATTTTAAAATACCGAGATCGACATATAAACGACTGTAGGTATCAGGCACATCGCTCTCTGATCAGGCAAGAGATGGCTATGCTTCCAGTAGATTCCAGTTGGAAGATTCCAGATTTGGGGTATGTCTACATGTCTTACTCAATATTTACCCGCCCCATAATACAAGTGAATCCAGTACAAGACATGAGAATCGAGATGAGTCCAGCCAAACATGATGATACTAGCAATGATTCTAGAATGATTCCAGTAATAGAGGCTAGACAATATGGTACGTGTGTCGCATACATGAATCCAAAAATATCCATACGTGTTGTAACAGAGAATCACATAAAACTAACTAGAACTGAAGTACAGTAATTAACAAATAAATCAGAGAACTATTAGAGAATGTACTCGCCTGATACTCTGAAAAGAGTAGTGTAATATCAAATGTCTGCACCGGAGTCACAATGTCCTAAATAGAGCAGTACAGGTTATAACGTGTTTTAAAATAAGGTAAATGAAGTTTACGATGCAATCTACATGATTTCTAAGCCAACCTAGGTCAAAGTCAAACTTGGTCAACTCTGGGTCAACCCAAGTCAACATCTAGTCAAACTAGGTCAACAACAAGGCTATCTTAGGTCAATGGTCAACTATTGGTCAACTGGTCAAACTTAGGCTAGCAAGGGTCACTATCTAGGTCAATCTCTATAAGGCTAACTCAAAACCAAATCATAGACTAGGATACCATAATATATATCATATACATATCAATGTATATATACTCAATGTATTATAGCCCTAGACATACATAAGCCTATCAACAAAACCACATACATATACCTATCTATCACATATATACCTCAACTATATATCCATGAATATATACATAGGAATTATATATGTATTTATCTACATATATATATAGGTATCACAATATTAGACTCTCAAACCCACAATCAATAATACCTCACACGTATATACATCGACCCCATGTATGAACCCTCAATACAATCTGAACTCAAACTAACAACACACATCTCACAAGCACACACTAACACACTCAACTCATAAGGATATGGAGTATGAGATGGTGGAGGGATAAATAGATTGGTACTTGTATAGGCTGTGGACTAAAAAGTCATAAGTCCAAGAGTGGACTGAATATATTAGGGAAGGGACTGATTTCAATGAGGAAATGTGGACTGAAACCACATGGCCAAGTGGACTAATTTCACTTACAAGAGGGCTGAAATGTTATATATATATATGTAGGACTGAAACAATATATCTTTAGGACTGAAAGCATAGTAAAATAGGACATGCAAGAAAGGGGCTGTCATCATTGAATAAGTTGGACAAAAATCACAAGAATATAGGGGTTGTAATCTACCCGGACTGATGACAGATAGGAAGAACTGAATGCAGAGTCCAAACATGGATTGATTACACATGTGACTGCAACTTTTAGAACGAATAATGGACTGAAACATTAGCTCTATACAAATATAAATACCTAGGATCATGACACCCACCTTAGCTAATACTAACATCTAATAAAATCAAACACATAAGGACATCGCTTCCCTAATACCTGAACTGCTAACACACAGCAAACAAGAGCTGAACCAAGCCAATCCAGGACACTCCATAACCTCTCTCCTATCCACAACTATATCTATTACCTGCCTTGCCCTCAATACCCCTTAAGTAGATTACATAAGTATACTCACACAACATGTGATACAAACCCCAAACTGAAATAAGTATCAGACATAGGGACATGTCCCACGTGTCTAATGAAACACCAACGAGTCCAAGAATCAGGACATGAGATGTCCAAACCCAAAATCAAATAGTGTCAGAAAACAACAATCCCCAGTCCTCGTGCACGCGTGTCGAATCATCGTAGACTCGACCTAGAGCTCGAAGTGTGTCTAGGTCGTGCACACGTATTCGCCACACATAGGGCTACATGCCTATGCCCCTGCACCGTGTCCCAGTGTCGCCGTGTCCAAGTTATACGTGCGTATCAGGACACGTTTTCACGTGTGTGCAGTGACAGTGTGAGTTCAATGCGAGGAGGATAACTCCTCGAATACTCCACTAACCCACCCCAAATTTTGGAAGGATGGTGATAGAGGTTGCCCCCTCGTGTCCACCAAATATTGTGTCACAAGGAGCCGTGTTGTGTCCTGTGTTGACCCCGAGCAGCAGGGGACAGCACAGGCACAGTGCAGTGCCTCGTGCACGAGGTGCGTATCGATTTTGGACACGAAAATCCCTCCAAAATTTGACTCAGTCCTCATGAATATTGTTATACACATAATAACCTACATTTCTGTTCAATTAGATTTTAAAATTAACAAAATTCATTTCTATGTGGCATTCTAACAAATACATGCACATACACATTGACATGTGTCCGATACGGATACCAAATGGACACAATTTCTAGCCAAATTTGAGGGACAGCTAGGGGACACCTAGATCTAGGCTAGGATGCAAAGAAATTAGAGTAAAAACATAATTTAGTTGGTTTACCTATAGTGTGTTAATGGCAAGAAAAGCTCCAAAATAGAGTGATCCTCCTTACTAGCTCAAATCCCCAAATTGTTCAAAAGCTGAGATTTCTCTCCATAATAAGAAAATAGAGGAGTATTAGACTCTAATGCAAGAAACTAGAGTCAAAAGAGAATTAAAATGGAAAGTTAGGGATTGGGGAAGAATGGCAATACCTTTCCTTTTCTAAGTGTTGATTCAATACAAAAGAGGCAAGAACCAAAGGAAGAGATATTATATAGGGTTGGGATCCATATGAGGCTGGCCATAAAGGAGAAAAATTAGGGTTAGGGTTATAACTAATGGGCTTGGGCCAAGTTTCAAGGATAAAGAAAATCACTCCTTAAGTCAAAAGTCCATGAACCTAATCACTTATTCTCCTATATGAAACTTGATTCTAAATGACTTAACTTGGGTTGACTTAAGTTAGACTAGGATCCCACCATACTATTTAAGTCACCATAGCTAGAGTCAACATCTAGGTTAGTCTCTTAAGTCACAACTAGTAAAAGTCAAAATTAACAACCATCAATCCAATAATTAATGAAATAATTCCAATAAATCAAAATGACCAAATTATCCCTAGGCTAAAAATGATAAATAAATATCCCAATCACATGGTTAGGCTCTAGGTCAGACAGTCTCTAGGGTTTTACTAACAACACATCAAAATCACAAGTCATGGTTTTTAAATAGTTTTAAAATGATTAAAAATCACCAAAAATCATATTGTGATATAAATATCAATAAATAAATAATTATAATTACAAAGTTCAAAATTACCCTCATTTGGAAAACTGGGTGTTATAAATCTACCACCCAATTTTGTCCTCAAAATTAAGATGATCGTAACCCTACTAGGTCAAACCCTCAATCAAATCAAGGTCGATAGATAACATGCAACATCATCCTACTGGTCGTGATTTCACAGTCCCGATCAGGGTAACTACGCTATCTAACATATCACAAGCATATCCTGGCAGGTACTAATGGAATCACACATGAAGGTGGGGAAGAAGAACAAGAAGGACAAACCTGCTAACCCTTCACCTGCAGCGTCGGTCTCCTCGACCGCCATCGTAAAAGCTCCACCCCTCTGGTGCTGAGCTACAGGTGGCCTAACTCCCTCAAAAGGAGGTACAACAGGACAATCTATCTTTGGGTGGGCTTCAGACCCACAGGAATAGCATACCTTCAGCCTCTTTCTACACTGCTCCCTAGTTTGTCCCAACTTCCTGCAGTAGGAACTACTGATCATCTTTGGGTCCTGACCCCGATACTGATGCTACACCTGCTGAACCATCACTGGTGCCTGTGTCTGCTGAGTCTGTACGTGAGGGTTTTTGGCCTGGCCTCTACTGCTGCAGGTACCGTGAGCGTCCTGTCCCCTCTTGAGCCTCAGCTCAAGGTCATCCTCTGCTGCTAGGGCTCCTACCAGGATCTCCTCAAAAGTGGTGCTGCGGGCACTCTTGGTATAGGACTTCACCTCCTTGACTAGTCCCTTCCTGAACCTTTGGGCCTTCGTCGCCTCAGTTAACCCCTCAACAAACCTGCCCAGATGACAGAACTCCCTGGTGTACTCCTCGATAGTCTGACTGCCCTGTGCTAAAGCCTCTAATTGTGTCTCGAGGGCACCAAGCGCTACGTCGGGGAAAAACTTCTCCTTGAACAGCTTCTTGAAGGCTGTCCAAGTCTGCCCAACTGTACCAACCCTCAAGTCTTCCTGGTACCATATGCGAGCTAAATCCTGCATCATACTGGCCGCCACCTCGATCTGTAGCCTCGCAGGAATCTCTGCCTGCCTGACGATCTCCTCCATGTGCTCAATCCACTCATCTACGTACATGATGCCCTCTGTATCCCTAAAATCCTGCGGGTGCATCTTCTGGAAATCCTGGATGCCCTTCTCCTTCGGCTGATGCGGCTGCTGAATTGTCGGAGGCTGAGCTGCTATCCTCTCAACTGTCGTCAGGGCCAGATCGATGCCCCGACTGAACTCTGTCATCTGACACTGCTGCTGGGTCTAATGGGCCTCCATGAACTGCTGGAAGAAAGTGAACATGTAGACTACATTAACGGTTCCCAAGATGGCTGCTACTGCTGGAGCATCTCTAGAATCACCTGGCTCTGCCTGTGCACTGGTGGAGGGGCTCCTCTAAAAGTAGCTGAAGCACCTACCCCAGCTGGCACAACTGGTGCTGCGATATCGGAGGCTGGCTAGACAAGACGAGAGGTGACAGACCTCTCAGCAGTGTCCCTCGGTCCGGAGTGATGATATCTAGTCTCGACCATCCTGGAGACAGATCAAACAAGGAATCAATATTGAGATAGAAGCGATAAATCAAGGAAGGACAGTTAATTTTCAAGAAGACAAATCAGTAAGATGTATAGATGGCATGAATTGAAGCATAATATTTTCCTAACTGTGTTGAGTACCTCTCCGTTGAAGCCTATCGCTCAATCCTATTGCAGGCTCGCAGCAGTACAACTAAGTCACCGTACTACCACAATATCGCACTAATGCGACTCTCGACCTGTATGGGCCACCACTAAAAATGTGTCTCGACCTGCACCCACTGTGAAGGTACGAGTACGTAACAGCGCCCAGCCTACGCCATAGTGTCGGCGGTAGAACGCTGTTCTAGGTCACTATCTAAAAAACAACTCACACAATTATATAATGTACTTGTCAAAATCTTAAATTCGAACGGAGGGCAAGTATAGATATAATGAAATCACAATCACAGTCTAAGCACGATATGATAACACAGAAGATTATAACTAAGACTAAATAATAACAAAACCAAATACTAAATAATAATAATCTCAAACAAAACATATCTCAACTTATTACAATGTAGTTCTAAAACATGAAACTAAACCAAGTCAACTAGCTAGTCTCCCGATCACTCTGAGTGTCGAGACCAAAGGTAGCTAAAACATCTCATGGTCTATAGTAAGTAGGGCAAGTGTGCTCAGGGCAATCATTTGTAAAATGTTTAATAGGTCCAGTCAGGACAGGAACGAGTACAACTCATCTATAAAACCCAAGTAAATGACAGAGAACTATAAAGCAGTTATAGACAGTTTTATTGATGAACATGATAGTTTATATTCAGGTATAAATATAGAGAATAGTTAAGATACAAGAAAAGTAAGGTAACTAAAACAAGAGAAGAATCATGGCAATGAAGACTGTAAAATAAGATTCTAGCTGAACTAGAGTAACATGATAAGTCCAGACAGTAAATGTAAGACAAGTATAAATTCTATGTAAATCTAGTACGAGATGAATCTAATACAAGATGAATCCAGTACAAGACGATTCTAGCCAGTGATCAAGAATCCAGGTGAGACCAGCTATATTCTAATAGTGTGTTTTAAAATACCAAGATCGACATGTAAACGGCTGTAGGTATCAGGCACATCGCTCACTGATCAGACGAGAGATGGCTATGCTTCCAGTAGATTCCAGTTAGGAGATTCCAGATTTGGGGTATGTCTACATGTCTTACTCAATATTTCCCTGTCCTGCAATACAAGTGAATCCAGTACAAGACACGAGAATCGAGATGATTTCAGCCAAACATGATGATACTAGCAATGATCCCAAAATGATTCTAGTAATAGAGGCCAGATAATATGGTATGTGTGTCGCATACATGAATCCAGAAATATCCATACATGTTGTAACAGAGAATCACATAAAACTAACTAGAACTGAAGTACAGTAATTGACAAATGAATAAGAGAACTATCAGAGAATGTACTCGCCTGATACTCTGAAAAGAGTAGTGTAATATCAGATGTCTGTACCGGAGTCACAATGTCCTAAATAGAGCAGTACAGGTTATAATATGTTTTAAAATAAGGTAAATGATGTTTACGGTACAATCTACATGATTTCTAAGCCAACCTAGGGCAAAGTCAAACTTGGTCAACTCTGGGTCAACCCAAGTCAACATATAGTCAAACTAGGTCAACAATAAGGCTATTTTGGGTCAATGGTCAACTATTGGTCAACTGGTCATACTTAGGCTAGCAAGGGTCACTATCTAGGTCAATCTCTATAAGGCTAACTCAAAACCAAACCATAGACTAGGATACCATAATATACATCATATATACATATCAATGTATATATACTCAATGTATTATAGCCCTAGACATACATAAGCCTATCAACAAAACCACATACATATACCTATCTATCACATATATACCTCAACTATATATCCATGAATATATACATAGGAATCATATATGTATTTATCTACATATATATATAGTTATCACAATATTAGACTCTCAAACCCACACTCAATAATACCTCACACATATATACATCTACCCCATGTATGAACCCTCAACACAATCTGAACTCAAACTAACATAACACATCTCACAAGCACACACTAACACACTCAACTCATAAGGATATGGAGTATGAGATGGTGGAGGGATAAATGGATTGGTACTTGTATAGGCTGTGGACTGAAAAGTCATAAGTCCAAGAGTGGATTGAATGTATTAGGGAAGGGACTAATTTTAATTAGGAAATGTGGACTGAAACCATATGTCCAAGTGGACTGATTTTCCTTGCAAGAGGGCTAAAATGTTATATATATATATAGGACTGAAACTATATATCTTTAGGACTGAAAGCATAGTAAAAGAGGACATGCAAACAAGGGGCTATCATCATTGAATAAGTTAGACTAAAATCACAAGAATATAGGGGCTGTTATCTACCCGGACTGATGACAGATAGGAAGAACTGAATATAGAGTCTAAACATGGACTGATTACACATGTGATTGCAACTTTTAGAAGGAATAATGGACTGAAACATTAGCCCTATACAAATATATATACCTAGGATCATGACACCCACCTTAGCTAATACTAACATCTAATAAAATCAAACCCATAAGGACATCTCTTTCCTAATACCTGAACTGCTAACATACAACAAACAAGAGCTGAACCAAGCCAATCCAAGATACTCCATAACCTCTCTTCTATCCACACCTATATCTATTACATGCCTTGCCCTCAATACCCCTTAATTAGATTACATAAGTATACTCACACAACATGTGATACTAACCCCAAACTGAAATAAGTATCAGACATAGGGACATGTCCCGCGTGTCCAATGGGACACTAACGAGTCCAAGAATCAGGACACGAGGTGTCCAAACCCAAAATCGAATAGTGTCAGAAAATAGCAATGCCCTGTCCTCGTGCACGCGTGTCGAGTCATCGTGGACTCGACACAGAGCTCGAAGTGTGTCGAGCTCGTACACACGTGTTCACCACACATAGGGCTACTCGCCTATGCCCGTGCAACGTGTCCCGGTGTCACTATGTCCAAGTTATGCGTGCATATCAGGACACATTTTCACGTGTGTGCAGTGATAGTGTGCGTTCAATGTGAGGGGGATAACTCCTCGAATACTCCACCAACCAACCCCAAATTTTGGGAGGATGGTGACAGAGGTTGCCCCCTCGTGTCCAGCAAAAATCGTGTCACGAAGAGCCGTGTCGTGTCCTGTGTCGACCCCGAGTAGTAGAGGATAGCACGGGCACAGTGCAGTGCCTCGTGCACGAGGTGCGTGTCCATTTTGGACACGAAAATCCCCCAAAATTTGACTCGGTCCTCAAGAATATTGTTATACACATAATAACCTACATTTTTGTTCAATTATATTTTAAAATTAACAAAATTCATTTCTAGGTGGCATTCTAACAAACACATGCACATACACATTGACACGTGTCCGATACTGACACCAAATAGACACGATTTCTAACCAAATTTGAGGGACAGCTAGGGGACACCTAGATCTAGTCTAGGATGCAAAGAAATCAGAATAAAAACACAATTTAGAGGGTTTACCTATAGTGTGTCAATGGCAAGAAAAGCCCCAAAATAGAGTGATCCTCCTTGCTAGCTCAAATCCCTAAATTGTTCAAAAGCTGAGATTTCTCTCCATAATCAGAAAATAGAGGAGTATTAGACTCTAATGTAAGAAACTAGAGTCAAAAAGGATTTAAAATGAAAAAGTTAGGGATTGGGGAAGAATGGCAATACCTTTCCTTTTCTACGTGTTGATTCAATACAAAAGAGGCAAGAACCAAAGGAAGAGATATTATATAGGGTTGGGATCCCTATGTGGCTGGCCATAAAGGGGAAAAATTAGGGTTAGGGTTATAACTAATGGGCTTGGGCCAAGTTTCAAGGATAAAGAAAATCACTCCTTAAGTCAAAAGTCCATGAACCTAATCACTTATTCTCCTATATGAAACTTGATTCTAAATGACTTAACTTGGTTGACTTAAGTTAGACTAGGGTCCCACCATACTATTCAAGTTACCATAGCTAGAGTCAACATCTAGGTTAGTCTCTTAAGTCACAACTAGTAAAAGTCAAAATTAACAACCATCAATCCAATAATTAATCAAATAATTCCAATTAGTCAAAATGATCGAATTACCCCTAGGCTAAAAATGATAAATAAATATCCCAATCACATGGTTAGGCTCTAGGTCAGACAGTCTCTAGGGTTTCACTAACAGCACGTCAAAATCACAAGTTATGGATTTTAAATAGTTTTAAAATGATTAAAAATCACCAAAAATCATATTGTGATATAAATATCAATAAATAAATAATTATAATTACAAAAGTTCAAAATTACCCTCATTTGGAAAATTGAGTGTTACAGACTTAATTAAGGTTTAATAGGCTCTAATAAGTCCATACCAATTTGCTAGTAGAAAGGCCTAAAGGAAAATAGGTGAGTTGGGCTCAATTAATCCACGAGTCTAATTATGCCATGACTAAAATTCTAGTCCAAAATATAAATTCTTAGTCAATGAATTAATATAAATAACATACTAATGGCATACTAATGGAGAAATTTAAATTGGTCAAAAATAACCCTATATGGAAGTATGGCGGTGCCAACTCTACCCTTCTTAAAAAATTTTATCCTTGAAATTTCAGAATAGAACATTCACAAGAACAAAAAACAAAATTTACCTCAATGCTAAAAAAGATAGGGATATCGCTCGCGCATCTCATCCTCTCTCCCCAGGTGGATGCTCCGAGAGAGTGATACCTCCACGCAACGAGAACCAATGGAATCGTCTGGTTATGCAATATCTTCTTCCAGCGATCCAGAATCTCTACGAGTTGTTCTGGATAACTAAGCCTCGTCCCGACCTCGATCTCCGAGTGGTCCAATACATGGCTAGGATCTGCCATATATCGTCTCAGCTGCGTCACATGAAAAATGTTGTTCACTCCCTCTAAGGTAGGCGATAAGTCCAGTCGATAAGCTACAGGATGCCGAAAGGTCTGATGAATCTCGGGCTGAGCTTCCCACCTCGACCAAAACGGATAGTACCATGTGTCAAAAAAATCCTCTTAAACACCAGATCTCTAACCTAGCACAAACAAGATTCAAACGAGCAAACCTAAGACAAAATTCCAACCTAAGCATCACCCACAAATAAAGCACCTATTATCTCAAACTCCAACGGCCTGCTATGGCTGTCGGTCCAGTGTCTCTGCCGGTCCTGAGCCACGCAAAGTCTCTTCCTGATCTGATTCACCTTCTCCTTAACATCCACAATCATCTCTACCCCCAATAATGGTCTCTCACCCACGTCATCCCAAGATAACGGGGTATGACACCTCCGTCCATACAATACTTCAAAATGAGATATCTCGATACTGGCTTGATAGTTGTTGTTGTAGGAGAACTCTACCATTGAAGATCATCCTCCCACGAGCCGTCAAAATCAAATGCACTAGTCCGAAGCATATGCTCAAGCGTATGAATAGTCTTTTTTGACTGTCCATCTATCTGAGGGTGATAGGCGGTACTAAACTTGAGCTGAGTGTCTAAGCTAGTCTGCAAACTTATCTAGAAATGAGAAGTGAATCTGCTGCCCCAATTAGAAACTATACTCATTGGAACCCCGTACAACTGGACAATCTACCTCACATATAGCACTGCCAACTTCTCCGTGGATAAACCCACCTTAAATGGAATAAAATAGACCGATTTGGTCAACCTGTCAACGATAACCCAAATCACATCCTTCCATCCAGGAGTACACAGAAGACCATAAACAAAATCTATGGTGATATACTCATACTTCCACTTTGGAATAAGTAATGGCTGAAGCAAGCCGCATGGTCTCTGCCTTTCGGCTTTAACCTACTGGCACACAAACATCTGGAACAGAAATGTGCCACCTCTTTCTTAATCCCATACTACCATATATGATCCCTCAAATCCTTATACATCTTAGTAGCCCCAGGATGTATAGAATACTTTGAGCGATGCACCTCCTGCATGACCTCCTATCGCAGATCTACGTTCGACACTCAAACCCTAGTCCCGTATCTTAAAGAACCATCCTCAGCTATAGAAAAGTCCCCAAGCAATCCAGTCCGCACCTGAGCCCTAATACTCCACATGCTCACATCCTAATATTGAGCATCTCTAATCCTGTCCATCAAATCTGACTGAATTTGCAGACCCGTCATTTGCATCTCTAACCATGGAATCATAACCTCGATGCCCACGCTCTCTAAATCCTTTAACAAAGGCCGATCTATCGTCAAACACATAGCCACCGGATATCGGTTCAATGCATCCATGACCACATTGGCCTTTTTCGGATAGTACTGCAAGGCAATATCAAAATCCATCATCAAATCTAACCATCTGTGCTGCCTCATGTTCAACTCCTTCTTGGTGAAAACATACTTCAAACTCTTGTGATCAGTAAATATTTATACCCTCTCCCCGTATAGATACTGGTTCCACTTCTTCAAAGCAAAAATCACCGCCGCCAACTCCAGATCATGAGTGGGATAGTTCTTTTTATGTGGCCGTAACTGCTTGGATGCATCTGCCACAACCTTCTAATTCTGCACTCTCACACATCCCAGCCCTTTTCCTGAGGCATCAATGTATATAGAAAATCCTCCAGTACCGGATGGCAGCATCAAAACCAGAGCTATGGTCAGCCTTTCCTTCAACTAATCAAAGGCAGCTTGGCACTCCTTAGACCAAATAAACTCTACATCCTTCCTGGTGAGTCTCGTTAATGGATCTAAAATCTAGAAGGAGTCCTTTGCGAACTTCTTATAATACCCAACCAATCCAAGGAGACTTTTTATCTCTGCAACTGAGCTCGGAGTAGTCCAAGACTCTACTGCAGCTGTCTTCTTTGCATCTACGGATATTTTTTTTGTCATAACATGGCCAAGAAACTCCACCTTATCTGGGAAAACTCATATCTTGAGAGTTCTCCACATAATATCTCCTTTCTGAGAGTCTTGAGCAAGATCCTCAAATGCTCATCATGCTCCTCTGGGATCTTCGAATAGATAAGAATATCGTCGATGAGCATCACCACAAACTGAGTATTTGTGGAACACCTTGTTCATCAAGTTTATGAAGACTATCGGGGCCTTAGTCAACCCAAATGGCATAACCAAGAACACATACAGGCCATATCTCATCCGAAAAGCAGTCTTCAGAATATCTTCCTTCTTCACTTTCATCTGATGATAGCTAGACCTCAAATCTATCTTATAGAAGACCATGGCTCCGCTCAACTGATCAAATAAGTCATTGATCCTCGACAACGGGTATTTGTTTTTGATGGTGATGTTGTTCAAAGTCCTGTAGTTAATGTATATACATACTGACGCGTCCTTCTTTGGCACAAATAGTACCGGAGTACCCCAGGGCAACGAACTCGATCTAATAAACCCTTTCTCAAATAACTCATTAATCTTCTTCTTCAGCACTACTAGCATTATTATTGATCAAGTACACGTTGTGTGATACTGACTCAACACCAGGTACAAGGTTAATAGAGAACTCAACATCGGTATCCGGTGATATTCCAGACAACTCCTCAGGAAAAACATCGAGGAACTTCGCAATGATAGGATGAAGTAGCTTATTCTTCTCTACCAAAGCTCCATAAATAGCACCGCTAATCTGCTCCACAGCAGCCCTAGCAAACTCAAACACGAACTCTTCAGAAGGACTAAAGATAATGCATCGACGACGACAATCAATACTGGCATGTTGCGTACTCAACCAACCCATTCCGAGAGCTATATCGAAATAAGATGATGCACAAATCCCTGTCTTCCAAGGTTATGCGACGTCTAGCACAAATATTCTTGACTAGGATAATGCCTCCGCCAGTCAAAATCTTACAACTACTATCCAAAGGCTCAAATATAATGCTATGCTTAAACATAAAAGCTACATATATAAAACTATGAGTAGCGCCAAAATCAAACAAAGTAATAGATAAAAATAAATTAAGAAGTTTAGAACCTGCTATTACATCAGAAGGTGCCTCGGTTTCCTCGACCATCATAACAAAGGCCTTACCCCTCTGCTGATGCTGGACAAAGTGCTGCTGCTGTATGGGTAGAGGTCCTCTCTGCGACTATGCTACAACAAGCCTCGTTAGTGCTCTAGGGGAAGGAGCTATCCCGTAAGCTGGATGAGCAAGTGCCGAAGGACACTTCCTCAAAGGGTGTGCAGAAGATCTACAAATCAAGCATACACTGAGCCACTTCCTGCTAACATCCCAAGTGTGCCATGTCTTCCTACAGTAAGCACAAGTATGAGCAACTTGAATTTGCCTCTGAGGCTGATGCTGGACCACTTCTCGGGCTAGTATCTAGAAAGCCTTCTGCTAGAAGTGGAACGCTTCATCGGTCCCTGACCGTTGTTATCTCTGATAGAATTTTGATCCTTCTTTGGCCTGAAACCCATGTCTTCCTCTACCACCTGAGCTACTAGCACTAAATCATCAAAAGTTGCATCCCGACTCGTAGTGACAGGTACTCGAATTTCTTTGGCCAAACTAATCCTAAATCTGTGGGCTCGATCCACATTGTCTCTCACTATATACTCTGCAAAGTGGCTCAATCTGCTAAACTCGGCTGCATACTCATTCACCAATAGACCACCCTGTACTAGGTTCTGGAACTGACTCTCTCCAGAACCCCTCGAGCTACCTCAAAGTAGAACTTTTTCTTGAAAAGATGTTTGAACATCTCCCAAGTCAGTCCAGATGCTGCCAACTTGGTCTTAGCCCGGAACCAAGTGAGCACAAGATGAAAAAATTATAGGCCTATAGCCTCTACCTGCATGTCCGTTGTAATCTTATCTATCCGCAAGATCCTCTCCATATCCTCAAGCCACTCATCAGCTTAAAGGATACCCTTTGTACCCTTAAACTCTCGGGTACACATCTTCTTGAAATAAAAAATAGTACCCCATTTTTGCTACTGAGCGGGCTGCTATGTATTAACTCTCTCCAAAGTCTCCAGTGCTATTTTATGGGCACTCTCCATACCCTCCCTCAACAGCTCTGTCTGGGCTCTATATGCCTCAGCCTGTAGCCTCGGAGCCTCAGTCTCAATCCTCTCTGCATCTGCCATACCCTAGATAAGAGAACAGTTGTTCCCCATCAGCGGGCATGCCGCTAGAAAAAAGAAATGGTGGTAGAGGAGGTAGACTCTCGGAGACAGCTGGGACAATCCCCTGAGCAGGTATAGTCCCCTAAACTGGTCGAGGTGAAGGAATAGCGTAAGTCGCTTCTCGAGTACCCAGTCGGGAAGTTATCGACCTTTCGGAAAGGGAAGCTGCTGCAGGTACTCCTCAACCATGAGTCCTGGTCACTGGTGCCATCCTTAGGAATGATTGATACAAGAAAAAATCAATATGGCACAAGATAAGATATCAAGGAAGGTTAGATATTGAGAAAGATACCAATGATTTCAAGAATGGAGTCACTACCAAAATTTATCGATTTAGCGACGGCTAGATCCGTCGCCCGTCCGTCGGTAATTTGTATTAGCGACCAATCACTGACAAATCTTGGCCAAAATAATCCGTCGGCAATCAGCTCGTCGCTACTAACGGTCCGTCGCTAAACAGTCGTCATGGGACGAAATAGCGACGGCTTGTCGACTTCACAATACGAAGCATTATCGACGACTTTTCGACGGGCTTTCGTCCATTGCAAGTATTAAATACTGAACTATGTAGACACTAGCGACGTAATGGTCCGTCGGTAAACCGTCGTAATAGCGTATCAGAGTGTATCTTGCCGTCGCTATTCCGCCGATCGTCGTCGCTAACTAAGGACGGATTAGCGACAGAATACTGACGGATTATCCGTCGACCATGTTCTGGAAGTGCTTGGCATTTCTAGAACCATGGCGACAGATGAGTTGTCGCCATTCCGTCGCTACGCCATCGACAGAGCGACTGATTAGTGGCTGATTATCCGTCGCCATGGTTCTGGAAATGTCCAATATTTCTAGAACCTTGTCGACGGACTGTCCGTCGCTACGCCGTCGAAAGAGCGACTGATTAGTGGCTGATTATCCGTCGCCTTGGCGACGGCTTTTCCGTCGCTATTCCGTCGAAGTATATACCACCAGAACCATGCCGATGAATATTCCGTCGGACACCCGTCGCTACCTGGAAACAGTTTCAAATTTCCAGTTGGAGACAGAAATTCTGTCAAAAATTAGTCGAAAACTGGTAATATTCGTCGCTAACCGGTCACTAATCCGTCGCTTACTGAGATTTTTTTGAAAAAAATTACAGCACTTTTCCAGTTCACAAAAATATGCATAAAACAAACCAATATATAATGCACACCAATTATCCAACAATCACATAGACCAAATATATAATGCACACCAATTATCCAAGAATTACATAGACCAAATATGCACATATGAATTTAATGCACACCAATTATCTAAGAATCACATTGACCAAACCAAATTAATAGAAAATAGACATCAATTATCCTGAAGAGTAACCTAATATCTGTCGTTATAATCCGATCATAGCACAAATAATGCAAAATTGCCACAAATATTCCAAATTTTCTTAATTACAATATTTTAAGAAGAAGGAGGAGGAGTTCGATTGCCCGGTGGTGGTAATCCCTGCTGCGACCGATGAATATACTCCTCCACTAGGTACGCCAGCAAGCCGTCGTAGACACTACTCAAAAGTCGGCGTAGCTGCTCTGGCAACATGAGTTCCAGGAGTGCCGTCACAGTAGGAGACGGTACCAAAGGGGCATCAGGATTGAAAGAAAGATGACCCACAGAAGAAGGACCGACACCAGCAGTCGACGGACTGGCACCAGTAGAAGACGGACCGACACCATCAGCAGACGGACCGACAGCAGCAGACGAAGGTGGAAAGTACGTGGCAAATTGGTCTCGTAAGGACGACACCGCCTCCTGCAGCTGCGTAAGCTGCGACCTAACATCATCGTCTGCCGGAGCCACGGGAGGAGGCGGTGTCAGTGGAAATCTCTGTGTCGCCATATGCAACGGCCCTATGGAGCCGACTCCGTACAGGAGCCCTTCCTTAAAGCCGCCGACGGTATCTACGAACAAGTCGTTATGAGCGGCCAAAGAAGAGGGCGTCCGAGCGGGCGTCATTTTATCGACATCCTCGGTGTTAGTTAACTGTGTCCGACTAAGGGCCTCACGATACGTAGCCTATCAAATGAATGTGTTTATATTATAAGATTTACCTAAGTTGTAATCTAAATCCTATGTTTCACTAAGTTAAGTGTGAATCCTAAGTTTACCTAAGTTATAGTCCGAATACTTATAATTCTAACGTAAATCTCATGAACATAAGTACTTACATCAGTCTCCTTGGCCCTCTCGTCGACGAAGCTCCCGTCCTTCCGTCTTTTGTGCGTATGCTGGAACACGTCGTGCATGGTGACCGATTCTGGCGCCCTTCCCTCCTTCACCGCCCGTTGGGCCTGCATACGAAATTTTTGTAGAACTTAATTAACTCCGTATATTAATAATACCTAATTCGATAGTGAAATAAATTTACGGTATCTCACCAGATTTGTAAGCGTCGCTGTGTGGGGCCTTGATCCCCCCGTATGAAGCCCTGCGGCCAGACGGTTCGCCTTCGCCTTCTTCAATTTCTCCTTGTACGCCGGAGTATCCATCATACCTAAGAGGTCCTCATAATACTCTTGTCGGATCCAATTCGGCCTCGTATGCCCCATTTTTAGGTCATGAATCATATCCCGTATCTTCTTCGAGGCAGCGCTTCTGTAGGTCCTGTGGATCACGTCCTCGCGATGGAGGGCCACCAGTACGTCGTCTAACATAGAAATTCAATTATCACGTAATTTAAAAAATGGTTGATTAAAGAGTAACTAATAATTAACCAGAAGATATAGATATATACCCTCAACTCGTCGAGCCAGGCGTACTTCAAGTTCGGGGGCACCGACGAAAAGTTGAGGTAGGGACCATGGAAGTTAGTCCTGATAATTTCTCCAAGAGCCCTGACAACATTAAACGAAAAAAACCTACAAAGAAGAAACGACTGGATTATTAACTTGAATAAATGAAAGAAATTTAATAAATTATCTTAAATTTACTTACGAGGTCCCCGCGGGCCATAGCTCTCGTCGGAACTTGCCTCTCGGCCTGTCTGGTGCCGTCGAAGGATCCGCGGGTCTGCGCATGTACTCTCCAGTAACCGGATGGAATCGAGTATGGGGGTACTCCGGGGCCTACTGTGCAGTAACAGGGGGATCCACTGGTGGATCCGCTGCTGGTGGTTCCGATAGCGGAACGGATCCGCTAGCAGATCCGGACTCATGCCTCGATGAAGTGGTCGATCGACGACGGGATGCTTCTGTGCCCGGGGTACTCTCCGGGTCGGGGTCACTGGATGGGGTCACATCCCGGGAAGAATAAATGCGACCACGACCACGACCACCAGCACCACTACGACCACGACCCCGACCACCACCACCACCACCACCACCACCACCACCACCACCACCACAGCTAGCCATCATGACCTGTAAATAAAACACATAAACATAATTAACAATATAAAAGTGTAAATGAATATAAAATTCTAAACTAAAATATATATACCACCAGTAGGAAGACGAGTGCAGCCGCGACAAAAAAGACTAGGAGTGCCATCTGCAATAAGTAAATAATCGAATGAAAAAAACATGAATTCACGTAATTACTTTTATGAGGTCAAACTTAATTCACGTAATTGGAAGTATTTTTAATATACAATAATATTTAACCTAATCATCGTCTTCGTTCTCATCCTCGGCCTCGTCTTCATCATCATCATCCTCCTTATCCTCATCATCATCCTCATCCTCATCCTTATCTTCATCGTCAATTTCATCTGTATCCTCATCCCCATCAAATTCTTCTTCTTCTTCTTCTTCTTCTTCTTCTTCTTCTTCTTCTTCTGCCTCAATATTTGGGACAAGACGCCTCTTTCTCTCCTGGTTGACAGCTAAGTCTTGTGTATCAACCTCTTTCTCCCCTCTATTTTCCTCAACAATATCTTCAACATCCAATTGTATCCGAGTGTTGTCCCAAGTATTGGGACTTTTCGATCTGGTCCTCTTGCTATGCTGGGTCTCCAACATTGAATGTATTTCTAGATTTAATCTTGCATACTGCCCACCAGTCAAATCGATCTCTACGACGCCTTGGGTGTAGTGTCCCGTTCCTACATCGTGCCCCGTAGTTGTCCACGGGGTACGCGAGAAAGGAACACTGTCGCTACCGATTCGGTCGGGACCAATAGGTCGTGATCGACCGAGTCGATCGAACGAGAACGGTTGAATTAAGATCCATTCCTCGTTATGGAATGTCTTCTTCGGAACCAAGTCCCATATTCAGCGGGTTGCGTCTCGAGGATTGACTCTGCGGCTGAGTCGGGAGAGACCTCCCGTTGCTCTGCTTTTCACGCCGCTTGCGTTGGTTTTGGCTTTGTTTTCTGAATACGTTTTCGTGAATGTTTTCGATGGTTTCCATGGCTTGCATTTCAAACTCTCATTTCCTATCGAACTCCTTGAATAATGCAGTGTTCTAATCAGTTGCTTGTGCGATTTCAGGTAATCGCGTAGGCGACGTCTAGCACGGCCAACAAGTTCTCTCGTCGAAGTAAACTCAAAGTGAGTGGCTGACCCTTCTCTTCTCGACCCCTTCTTAAGCAAATCGATAGTGTTGTTGCGGATGAAAGAATGAATGCAAGGGCACGGACACGGTGAAATGATCAAGTTTCAAAGAGAATGTAGGCTAGACCTTAATAACTAAATATTGTCTAAACTCGGTCATTGGACAACTTGTCGACAAGGTAAAGTTTTCCCGTAACGGTAACCCAAGGCCATGGGACCGTTTCGGCCAAGAAAGGAAATACGGTGTATAGCTGTGCTGGATGATAGCACGGGTTAAGCAGGGAGTTGCAGCGGGGCTCGCTACTTGCGCTGCAAGGGCCCCGGCTAATAAAAGCTATAGAGTCCAGGATGGCTTGTTATGCCAGTGACCAACCACACATAATATTGCACTTGGTATGAAAATGATAACAATTGACAGGGAAGAACATGGTAAGTTTCATAAGACGCGGCACGGTCTGCCGCGGGTAAGTTCAACGTAAATTTTATTATGCTTGTCATATGCTTGTTTGAAATCCATTAGGATGGTTAGAAACATTCATACTCTAAGTCATATAAACTCTTCAACCAAATGAGAGCTTGGAACTTAAATAGCCATGCACCAGTACAAAGTGTAATGTACTGATCCTCGCTCTCTACGCAGGTACACCAAACTACGAAGGGCGTGCCGCTTAAAATCTCAAGGCGGCGGAGACACTTTTGAAGCCTCGTCCGTGAGAAGGCTTGTTTCTGGATTCCTTTTGAAGAAGACCCGCACTCAGTCCAAAAGAAAAGATGGCGGCTCGACTTCCCGCGATAGCAGGTGGAAATGTGTAATGGTTTTTGCTTGTATAAAGGGGTGTAATGTATGGAACGACTATCTCATCGGCGTTTATTTTGTAAGTCGAGTCATAATGTAGCCCGCGCGGCAATGAATGTAATGAAGTCAATGTAAATAAAGTTTTATCAATAAAAAAGTCTACTTCTATTTCAAATGTGTCATTCAATTTCTCTGCGTACTCTAACTTGATGTTGTGTTTCGGATAACCTTATGACTATGCCTTGTGCGATCGCAACTTAGGTTCGCACGGCATCACGCCCGGGGGACGACTATCGATTCTACGGAATCAGGGCATGACATAATGGTATCAGAGCACGGCTTTACATCTTTTGACCTCGCATCGATGAGATAAGTTGTTCCATACAATGAGTCCGTAATAATTTGTGACTGATGCGTTTGCCTTTGTATCGCAGAAGTGACAGAACCCACGGCCGAGCAAGAACAGAGCTTCTAGCGGCTCTAGTAGTTCACATCGATCGCGGGGCGGACCTTCTAACGATACCACCGAAAGGATGTTGCGCATGATGGAGGCACAGCGAAACCAGTCCGAGAACCGACATCAATAGATGGAGGAACGACAGGCCCAGTTCGAAGCTCGCTTCGAAGCTCGTTTCGATGCACATGCCAAACTTCAACAAAAGCAGTTGGATACCCTACAGCAGATCGTCCAGACAATGGCGGCCAATGAAAATTTTACGACTCCGTCTACCGTCACTGTCCCTACTGCCACCGTGCCGGCGATCCAACCCATTGAAGTCGACACGGAGGATCCCGAGCGTCAACCAGCGGCACCGAAAAGGTACAAATTTGAAGTGTCCGAATTCAGAAAGGCGTGCCGCACTTCCTTCAGAGGTACCGAGGGCCCTTCCATGGCAATCGACAGGTTGGAAGAGCTGGAAGATCACTTCAAGCTTCTCGGCATTGAAGAATCGAAGTAAGTCGCCTTTGCACAACTTCAACTACGGTTGAACACGCACGACTGGTGGGCCGTGCGCAAGCGAGCGATTCGACCGGACAACAATACCGCACTGATCTCTTGGGCCACGTTTAACAAAGCTTTTGAAGTGCAGTACCTTCCGTCAGCCGTTCGTCAAGCGAAGGAGAATGAATTCATGCAGTTGAAGCAATGAAGCGGGACAGTGGAACAATATGCCGCAGAATTCAACAAGTTGTCTAAGTTTGCTGGTCAGTTTCTGCCTACTGAAGAGTGCCGTGTGTGACGGTTCGAAGTGGGCCTGCGACACTCTATCGGTGCGCATGTCGGGGTCCCGGAGTACAAGACCATGGGCGAGGCTTTAAATCACGCTCTCTGCCTTGAGAACCTGTATCCTTCCGGTGCTGACGACGTTGTGCGCCACTCCAATCACAAATGTCCTAGCTATACGGGAGGCAACAATTACGCATCAAAGCGTCCAAACAACGGCGGCTATAGAGGGCAGAACCCACTACCTCGATGCAGCAAGTGCAATAATTTCGGACATGATGCCAACTACTGCTTCACCGGGGGAGCATCTTTTGTTTGTGGAGAAAGGGGCCACCGAGCTCGAGTCTACATGAGTCGAAGACTAAATCGTCCCAACGTACCACCACAACAATACCGCCAAGAGAATCGAGGGCAGGCGCCCCGACCTCCTCTGCCCACTCAACCTGTACTGGAAAATGGCCAAGATCGTCGCCCCAACACTCAGGGCCGCGTCTACGCCATGACTCGAGACGAAGTGCTGGCATCAGATACAGTAGTGTCAGGTATACTAAAATTCAATAATATGCCTGCTCGTGTGTTATTTGATTCAGGTGCTTCGTATAGTTTTAATCGACAGACTTTACCGCCGAGCACAAATTTCCTGTAATATTATTAGATCTCAACCTTAGCATAAGCATACCTTCGGGCACACCAATTCTCACAAACTTAGCCTGTGCCGGCAGGATTATCTGTATCGGCGGACAAAAGATCGGTATGGATGTAATAGTTCTAGACATGAAGGACTTTGACATCATTCTGGGAATGGATTAGCTTGGACCATGCAACGCAACCATAGACTGCACTGAAAAGAAGGTCACATTCTGCATACCTGGAGTGCCTGAATTCTGCTACTCGTGTGGTGAGGCGTCGCCGACCTGTCTGGTGATCTTCGCAATATCTGCTCGACGGATGCTGTATTCTGGGTGCGAAGGCTAGCTAGCTTCCGTTCGAGACATGTGACAAGATGGTGCAAACGCGGGTCAGACCGACGTTGTGGCAGAATTCCCAGACGTGTTCCCGGACGAGCTACCCGGCATGCCGCCCGATCGAAAAATAGAGTTCACCATCGACACATTCCCCGACACCCGACCGATCTTGAAGGCTCCGTACAGAATGGCCCCTGCAGAACTGAAGCAACTAAAGGCACAACTACAAGAATTACTCGACAAAGGGTTTATCCATCCGAGTGTCTTGTCGTAGGGTGTGCCCGTGCTATTCGCGAAGAAAAAGGATGGATCGATGCGGCTCTGCATCGACTATCGAGAATTGAATAAAGCCACCGTCCAGAACAAATACCCCCTGTCCCACATCGACGACTTGTTCGACCAGCTCCAAGGTGCAATGGTGTTTTCAAAGATTGATCTGCGATCGGGTTATCACCAACTCAAGGTCAAGCCAGATGACGTGTCGAAGTCCGCCTTCCGCACTCGTTACGGCCACTACGAGTTCTTGGTAATGCCGTTCGGTCTGATAGACGCCCCTGCCGTCTTCATGGATCTAATGAATCGGGTGTTCCGTCCGTTCGTTGACAAATTCGTAGTAGTCTTCATCGACGACATCCTCGTCTACTCGATGGATCGAGCGCAACATGCAAAGCATCTGCGGACAATAATCCAAACCCTTCGAGAGAATCAGTTGTACACGAAGTTGAGTAAGTACGAGTTCTGGCTGAATAGCATCTCATTCCTTGGGAACATCATCTCCTCCGCGGACATCGCAGTCGATCCGAAGAAAGTCGAGACAGTTGCTGATTGGAAACGGCCCGCATCAGTTAGCGAAATTCGAAGCTTCCTAGGCTTGGCGGGATACTACCGACGCTTCGTGAAGGACTTCGCGAAGATCGCATCGCCGTTGACTCGCCTCACCCAGAAAGGAGTCGCATTCAAGTGGTCAGACGACTGTGAAGCTTCCTTCCAGGAGCTCAAACAACGGCTCGTTTTGGCCCCGATACTTGCTCTTCCTGAAGGGACGGAGGAATTTCAAATCTTCAGCTATGCTTCTGGCCAGGGCTTAGGGTGTGTGCTCATGCAGCGGGATAAGGTGATATTTTTTGCTTTCCGGCAGTTGAATCCGCACGAGAAGAACTACCCCACGCATGACCTAGAACTAGCGGCAGTTGTGTTCGGGTTGAAGCTGTGGCATCACTATCTCTATGGCGTGGCATGCAGGATTTATGCGGACCACAAAAGCCTCAAGTATCTCTTCACCCAGAAAGAATTAAATTTGCGGCAGAGGCGATGGCTCGAGCTAATCAAAGACTATGACTTATCAATCGACTACACGCCGGGCAAGGGAAATGTGGTAGCGGAAGCGCTGAGTCGAAAGTACTTAGCTTCGTTATGTAACAACGATCGACTGCTGCATGACTTGGAAGGAATGGGCATCGAGCTTTGTGTTCATTTCAGAGACGTGAAACTAGCACAACTGCGGGTGGAACCGAGCCTAATGGAGAGGATAAAGTTTGCACAGAAGGACGACCCCTACCTGGAGAAGATGCGAAAGCTGATATCGACAGGGAAAGCGTCCGACTTTGTAGAGGACGAGTCGGGAGTGTTGCGCGTGAAGGGACGACTATGCGTACCGGACGACGTAGAACTGAGAAAGGAGATAATGTCGGAGGCGTATTATGCAAAATATTCCTTACATCCTGGCAGCACCAAGATGTATAAGGACCTCCGCGTTGTCTTTTGGTGGCACGGCATGAAGAGGGACGTAGCGCTCTTTGTGTCAAAATGTATGGCCTGTCAGCAAGTCAAAGCCGAGCACCAGCGACCGGGCGGAGAGATGCAGAACCTCGCCATTCCATAGTGGAAATGGGATCACATCACTATGGACTTCGTTGTTGGCTTGCCGAGGACACCGCGGGAAAACGACGCCGTCTGGGTCATCTTCGATCGACTAACCAAGTCAGCGCACTTTATCGCCATCAAAGTTACTTGGAGCGTCGACCGCTTTGCTCAGATATACCTTGATAAAATAGTTCGGCTGTACGGGGTCCCAGTTTCTATTATCTCTGATCAGGATGGACGGTTCGTAGTACGCTTCTGGAGTAGTCTTCATTCAGCACTGGGGACCAAGTTGAAGTTCAGCTCATCTTATCATCCTCAGACTGACGGCCAAACAGAGCGGGTGAACCAAATTCTCGAAGACATGTTACAACTCTGTGCGATCGACTTGAAGTCAAGTTGGGACGTCCATCTACCGCTGGCCGAGTTTGCATACAACAACAGCTATCAGTCCAGCATCCAAAATGTGCCGTATGAAGCTTTGTACGGCCGGAAGTGCAGATCGCCCATTTGTTGGGATGAAGTCGGGGACCGGCAGATACTTGGTCCGGAGCTGGTGGAGCAGACCGTGCTGAAGGTCAAGTTAATACGAGAGAGATTGAAGATAGCACAAAGTCGGCAGAAAAGCTATGCCGATACATACTGACGCCCCCTCGAGTTCTCGGAAGGCGACCATGTATTCTTGAAAGTCATGCCCATGCAGGAAGTTTCCAGGTTCGGTGCGAAGGGGAAATTGAGCCCAAGATTTGTTGGCCCATTCAAAATATTGAAGCGAGTCGCCCCGGTAGCTTACCAAATCGCCTTGCCACCAGCGTTGTCAGAGGTACATGATGTCTTCCACGTATCGTAATTACGGAAGTACGTGCATGATCCAAGCCATGTCGTGGATTTGGGTAAACTGGACCTGAAGGCGGACTTGTCATATGTCGAAGAGCCGTTGCAAATCTTGGAGCGCAAGGATAAACTTCTCCGCAACTGTGCTATTCCCCTCGTCCACGTCCTCTGGAGGAACCACTCAGTCGAAGAGTCGACGTGGGAGCTTGAGTCAGAAATGAAGGAAAAGTTTCCTTCATTGTTCTCGTAGAGGTAGGTTCTATTTTAAGTTTCGAGGATAAAACTTTTTCTTAGTTGGTTATGGTATAGTGCCCCGTCCCTACATTGTGCACGAGAAAGGAACACTGTCGCTATCGATTTGGTCGGGACTGATAGGTCGGGATCGACCGAGTTGATCGAACGGAACGGTTGAATTAAGATCCATTCCTCGTTATGGAATGTCTTCTTCGGAACCATGTTCCGTATTCAGCGGGTTGCACCTCGAGGATTGACTCTGCGGCTGAGTCGGGAGAGACCTCCCGTGCCGCTTGCGTTGGTTTTGGCTTTGTTTTCTTAATACGTTTTCGTGAATGTTTTCGATGGTTTTCATGGCTTGCATTTCGAACTCGCATTTCCTATCAAACTCCTTGAATAATGCAGTATTCTAATCGGTTGCTTCTGCGATTTCAGGTAATCGTGTAGGCGACGTCTAGCACGGCCAACAAGTTCTCTCGCCGAAGTAAACTCAAAGTGAGTGGCTGACCCTTCTCTTCTCGACCCCTTCTTAAGCAAATCGATAGTGTTATTACGGATGAAAGAATGAATGCAAGGGCACGGACACGGTGAAATGATCAAGTTTCAAAGAGAATGTAGGCTAGACCTTAATAACTAAATATTGTCTGAACTCGATGATTGGACAACTTGTCGACAAGGTAAAGTTTTCCCGTAACGGCAACCCAATGCCATGGGACCGTTTCGGCCAAGAAAGAAAACACGGTGTATAGCTGTGCTGGATGATGGCACGGGTTAAGCGGGGACTTGCAGCGGGGCCCGCTACTTGCGCTGCAAGGGCCCCGGCTAACAAAAGCTATAGAGTCCAGGATGGCTTGTTATGCCAGTGACCAACCACACGTAATATTATACTTGGTATGAAAATGATAACAATTGACAGGGAAGAACATGGTAAGTTTCATAAGGCACGGGACAGTCCGCCGCGGGTAAGTTCAACGTAAATTTTATTATGCTTGTCATATGCTTGTTTGAAATCCATTAGGATGGTTAGAAACATTCATACTCTAAGTCATATAAACTCTTCAACCAAATGATAGAATGGAACTTAAATAGCCACGCACCAGTACAAAGTGTAATGTACTGATCCTTGCTCTCCACGCAGTTACCCCAAACTACGAAGGGCGTGCCGCTTAAAATCTCAAGGCGGCAGGGACACTTTTGAAGCCTCGTCCGTGAGAAGGCTTGTTTCTGGATTCCTTTTGAAGAAGACCCACACTCAGTCCAAAAGAAAAGAAGGCGGCTCGACTTCCCGCGATAGCAGGTGAGAATGTATAATGGTTTTTGCTTGTATAAAGGGGTGTAATGTATGGAACGACTATCTCATCGGCGTTCATTTTGTAAGTCGAGTCATATTGTAGCCCGTGCGACAATGAATGTAATGAAGTCAATGTAAATAAAGTTTTATCAATGAAAAAGTCTACTTCTATTTTAAATGTGTCATTCAATTTCTCTGCGTACTCTAACTTGATGTTGTGTTTCGGATAACCTTATGACTATGCCTTGTGCGATCGCAACTTAGGTTCGCACGGCATCACGCCCGGGGGACGACTATCGATTCTACAGAATCGGGGCGTGACATTGGGTAGCTTGTATAGTAGACTTGAATAGCCTGATTTGCTATTGCAAATGTATCGGACCCTCTATACCTCCTGCGATAATTTATATCGACAAATCCAAATTGTTTATCGATTTTCCAACCGATATTTGGTGTCGTATCGAACCACTTATATTTGAACATCACAATATGTATATCATATGGGCCAGTATATTATAAATCTACAATATCCCGAAGCACTCCATAATAGTCAAAGTCCGGCTCGTCGTCATAGATGGTGCCTCTTATGCAAATACCGGAATCCTTGGTACTGATGTCGTCATTGATAAATTCGACATTTATAGCATTCTGAGTTGACTTAAACCTGAAGCCATTAAAGACATAGCCTGGCCAAGTCTTTATTTGCTTTTTTGGTCCCAATGCCAGATAACGAACACTCTCATGAGTGAGTGTTGTTTCAGGCAATGAAACCTGTAAACAAATATTTATAATTTAAATGTTTTAGATTATATATTTATAATCTCAATTATAATCTCAGTTACTTACGTATTTACGAAACCATGACGGAAATGTACAATCAACCTCTCTTTGAAGTCCCTCATCGGTAATATCGGGTGTCCTCATTTTGACTTCATCTCTAAATACACTATTAGAGAAAATAAGAATATATAAGTGTAGTCACTTACTTCATCAAATTTGAGATTATAACGAGTGCAAGTGTACTGACTTACTTCTCCAAATCTCTCACTTCTTGTATGTCACAGTTTAACAAGACATATCGGTGAGCGGTATCATACTCGTCGTCTGTCAACCACCGTCTTTTACTAGCCCCAACAGGCTTGCCCCTTACATTAAATATTTCTCCATCCTCAACGTCCTCGTCATTCCTTTGAGGTCTATTTCAATTTGTTTTAACATGACTATCGAAATAAATGGAGCAGAAGTTTGACACCTCTTCGATAAGATATGCTTCGTATATGGAAGCCTCTATATGAGCCTTGTTGCTAACTTTCTTCTTTAGATGGTGTAGGTATCTAGAGAGACAAATTATCTTGAGAATTAAGAAAGAATTTTAAAACCCACTGAAATTTAACTTAAATTATATCGATTTTTATGTACCTTTCAAATGGGTATATCCATCGATAATGAACAGATGCACCGACACGGGCTTCGTATGCTAGATGAATCGGTAGATGCTCTATGCTGTCGAAGAAGCCAGGAGGAAATATTTTCTCCAACTTGCAAATTATTAAGATAATCTTCTCCTCAAGTTCAACCATGTGTTGCACAATCAACTTAGTTGAACAAATATCCCTAAAGAATATTGTTAGTTCGGCCAACGGAACCCATACAACAGAAGACAACAACTCTTTCAAAGCAATGGGCAGTAATCTTTCCATAAACACGTGGCAGTCATGACTCTTCATTCCCATTAGCTTGCGTTCATTGAGATCAACGCATCTAGACAAATTCGACACACAGCCGTCGGGAAATCTTAAAGTAGATACCCACTTGCAGATTATTAATCTATCTTCCTTGCTCAATGTGTATTGTGCTATCGGCTTACTTAATTGTCCAGCAGCTCCCCTTTGTATCAAGTTCAGATAAGGACGCTTGCATATCTCGGTAATGTCTTGTCTTGCTTTTGGATTGTCCTTCGTCTTTCCTTTAATATCCATGGCGGTATTGAAGACATTATCGAACACATTCTTTTCGATATACATAACATCAAGATTATGCCTTATAAGATTATCTTTCCAATAAGGCAAGTCCCAGAAGATACTCCATTTGGTCCAGTTATGGGTTTGTCTGAACCCATCGACACGATTGTTCGATAGATCTTCCATTACAGTGGGCAAGTCCTTTACATCTTTCTAAATATCGTATCCCGGCAATCTGACAGGCGGATGAGAAAATTTTTGTTTTCCAGCTCTGAACGCGTCTTTGTTCTTTCTCCAAGGATGACCCGCGGGCAGAAATTGACGATGACAATCAAAGAAAGAAGTTTTTCTCCATGCTTAAGGTGGAACGCCTTACTATTTTGCATGCGTACCGGACAAGACGTGGTGCCGTGAGTACTCCATCCCGACAGCATACCGTATGCGGGAAAATCATTGATTGTCCACATCAGTAAAGCTCTCATCTGAAAGTTCTGTTTCCTGGAAATATCATAGGTCGGGACGTCGATCTCCCACAGCTGTTTCAGCTCATCCACCAACGGCTGTAAATATATATCGATATTCTTCGTCGGATTTTTGGGACCCGGTATGATAGCTGTCAAGAACATATAAGGAGTCTTCATACACATCCATAGTGGCAGATTGTAAGGGGTCAGAATGACCGGCCAGCAGGAGTATTAAGATCCCGACTGCCCGAAAGGGGCGAAGCCATCAGAACATAGCCCCATGCGTACATTTCTAGGCTCCACAGCAAAATCTGGATGGCAAAAATTGAAATATTTCTACGCCTCTCCATCCGAAGGATGTGACAATTATCCATCGTCCTTTGTGCGTTCTTCGTTGTGCCACGTCATGTGTTCTGCTGTCTTCTGAGACATATACATCCTCTGCAAGTGCTTCGTGATCGACAAGTAATGCATATACTTGTAAGGACATCATTTTCTAGTTGACTTTCCTTTTTCCATGACTGGCTTATAACGATCCGCATTACAGAAGCTGTAACTTTCTATATCCTCGTTCTCCTTGTAGTACAACATGTATCCATTGCGACAATAATCTATCTTGTCATACCCAGTCCCAGTTTTCGGATCATCATCTTCGACTTGTAGAAGTTTTTTGGAAGCTCTTTTGATTCCTTCGGTAACACCTCCTTCATTAGTTGTGTAATCCGATAATAGCAAGTTTGTGGCAAGTTAAAATTGGACTTTATGTTCAACAACCGCATCGTCACTGACAGTACGGAATGTGGCTCACAACTAGGATATAAAGAAGTTTCAGCATCCTGAAACATATCATAGAACTCCTTCGCCTTGGAATTAGGATCCTTCGGATCAAAATTAGGCCCTGCCGCGTCGTACACCATATCTCGTACAAGGTTCTGTACGTCTCCATAATCAACGGAGCATTCGTCGTCATCGACGACAAAATCCGCTGCAGCATTATCATCAAAAGCATATGTAGCAGCATTCACAACCTGTCTTTCCGCATATAGTTCACCTTGCGATGACCACAGGCCGTAATCATGTACGAAACCTTTACGGGTCAAATGATCTCTTACACTCACCACTTCTTCGTAACGTCTATTGCGACAATTACGATATGGACACTAGATTTTGTTACCGTCCATAAACAGAGCTTTGCTTATGGCATACTTAAGAAACACTTCCACGCCTGCCTGAAAATTGTCACTCACACCTATTCTGCTCTCTTGTTGTCGTTTGTACATCTATGTACGATCAATGGAATAAATATCCATCACAGATTGGATGTGAAAATCTGTATAGTAAGACAAACTAAACAGAATTAGTATATAATTATGTAACTGGTGGATCCGATAGTGCGATTCCGATACTGATAATCAGATACCGATAGTGCGATACCGATACCGATAGTGCGATACAGATAGTTCGATACCGATACCGATAGTCCGATAGTCTGATAGTCCGCTAACGATACCGATAGTTCGATACCGATACCGATAGTCCGATAGTTTGATACCGATACCGATACCAATAGTCCGATACCGATTCTTCGATAGTCCACTAAGTCGAAATGATTCCTCTTAAGCGTCGAGCATGTTATACACGGTTCAACTTGACGAGTCAGTAAATATTTTTGTGGTGTTGTATGCTTGCAGCAGCAAATCAAGTTTTAGAGTCATTATAGGTCAATTAATCAAACTGAGTCAATCTATCTATTTCTAAATTGTAAGAGTCCACTTCTAGGATATGGGAGCTATATCCTAAATATCTAGGCTAAAATTAACTTGGTTAGGATACTAGAGTGTCCTTACTATCTAGCAAGCACTACCTTAGTCTAGTTACACTAGCATTACCTATATTTCCTACCATGCCTACACTCACACATTACACCCCAAGCCGTCCTGCATGCTAATAGGCATGGTAGGCCTGCCTTCATTCCTCACTCTCTAAAGCACACATACACATATGTATATCACAGTTAGATGTATAGATATATACATCTATATAGAAGCACACAATTGATACACTCTAAGGGTCGGTTTTCCAGGAAAAACTTTACTTATTCAGTGACTTTGGTGAAACGAATGTCCCAAGGATATTCTTAACAAAGAAGGCAGATGAAGAACTCGCACTGTCCTTGAGACAATGAACATACACCATGAACCCAAACCCCATATTCACATTCACTAATCCAAACACCACCAAACTAATGGATAACACCCAATATTGATAACACATTATTTAGCCGATATAAACAGCTAATAAAAACTAGAATTTGAGAAGCAAAGCCCCCCGCCGCCCCAAACCCAAGCCCGCCGCCCCAAGCCCGCCGCCCAGCCCCCAACGCCCCCGCCCCAAGCCCGCCGCCCAGCCGCTGACGCCCCCGCCCCAAGCCCGCCGCTCCCCGCAGCCCTGCCACCTACAACCCCCCGCCCACCGCCGCCGTCCAGCCCCCGACGCCCCCGCCCCAAGCCCTCCACCCCCCGCAGCCCCGCCACCCACAATCCCCCATCCACCGCCACCGCCCAGCCCCCGACGCCCCCGCCGCAAGCTCGCCGCCCCCGCTGCCCCTACGAAACTGTGAGAGAGAGAGAGATCGAGAGAGAGAGAGAGAGAGAGGGGATTACCATCAGGAGAGAGAGAGGAGAGGACGCCGACGCCGATCGGTTTTCCACCGCGGGAGAGAGAGAGAGAGAGAGTGCGTAAATTTGGGGGAAATGTAAAAAGTTTCCTCCGTTATTTCAATTTAAGTCTAGAACGTATATTTAGCGACGGACTAGCGACGGATTTTTAGCCGTCGCCCGTTAGTCGCTCTTTTTGATACTTGCCGACTGAATATCCGTCGCTACGTAGTCGAAGAACGGTCCCGCCAATTCTCTCTACAATTCCTGCCAAATAATCGACTGCATAGCGACGGTTAAATATCCGTCGCTATATCTCCGACGCCCTAGCGACGGATGAGCGACCTTTTCTCTCCCTAAAAATAAAATAAAAAATGTAACGGCTTGTCCTCGGTACTCCGTCGGCTAGTTGCCACAAAGCCGTCGCTAACGCCGACGGATAATATCCGTCACTAATGTTCCGTCGCTAATGTTCCGTCGCTAATTTACTGTATTTTGGTAGTGAGTTAAAGATAGCATATTCAAAGCAAAACTGAAACCCTAGCTGTGATTGTATTTCCTAAATCTCCTAGTAATCTATATCCTATTGCAGGCTGTAACACCCAGTTTTCCAGATGAGGGTAATTTTGAAATTTTGTAATTATAATTATTATTTATTGATATTTATTTCATATTATAATTTTTGGTGATTTTTAATTATTTAAAAAAAGCTATTTAAAATTATAACTTGTGATTTGGTATTTTATTAAGTGTAACCCTAAAGATAGTTTGACTTAGAGCCTAGCCATGTGATTAGGGTATTTTATTTATCATTTTTAGTTTGAGGATATTTTTGTCATTTTTGAATTATTTGAATTTAATATATATTATTTGGAATTTAAAATGATTATTTAGAATGGTGTGATTTAAATATTATTTTATTGATTGTCTTGTGTTGTGTTTAGCCCTAACCTAGATTGGACCTAACCTAGATTAGTCATAGCTAGTCTAGTTAGCCATGGTTAGTATTATTTAGTATGGATTAGTTGGGTTAAGTCATGACTTGTTGGAAAGGAATAGGTTGCAACTTGACTAGAAGGGGAAAACCTAGATTTCTAGCCATTGAATAGATTAGATGTGATGAGAGCCCTTAGATTGAATCCCAAAACCCTAACCCTAGCATTTATCGTCAGCCACATAGGGATCATCCCTCTATTTATACTCTCTTCCATTAGGTTAGCCTCTTTAGGAAATAGCAAGTTTGGAAAAAGAGGTAAATCCCATCTTTAAAAATTCATAGAAAATCCATTTTAATTCATTTTTTATCTAAACAAGTTGCAATAGATCCTAATTCATCTATACTTGCTGTTATATGAGGATTATTCCAGCTTGGGATCAATTTGGAGAAGTTTGCTAACAAGGAGGAAGATCTAGAAGAGGGCTTTTGCTTGAGGAGTTCTTCAATAGGTATTTGATACTAAAACCTATTAATTTCTAGTTTCTTTTCATATAAGGTTAGGTTTAGGAGTCCCCTAACTGTAGGAACTAGTTTTGTGTCTTGGTGGACTCATTTCATGTCCGTATCGGACACGTATCGAATAGGATACCTAGGTGTTTCTAGAAATGCCACATAGGATTTCGTATTTTTGAAAAGTGATTGTATGGATCTCTAGATCTAGGTATGTGTAACAATATTTGTAAAGACTGATTTGTGTTTGTATCAGTTTCGTGTCGGTTTTGGCGCTGGACACGCAGCACGGGGGCTCGGTCGGGTGCCCTGCAGCCCATGTCCGAGTTCTCGTCGGATACGACACGTCTCGACACCAAAATTGGTGTGAACCTTCCCTAGGTGACTGACACCAAGCCCCTAAATTTTCGTAGGATATTATGGTGTGGGTTGGGAGTATTTTGACCCGCACTGTTCGTGCAT
The DNA here is from genome assembly GCA_029216955.1 of Iris pallida. Taxonomy (NCBI): domain Eukaryota; kingdom Viridiplantae; phylum Streptophyta; class Magnoliopsida; order Asparagales; family Iridaceae; genus Iris; species Iris pallida. Next base: position 138,806 of record JANAVB010034730.1, on the reverse strand, counting down.
TAGCAGCACACGCGCACAGACACGCACAACACGCGGCCTCGTGTCCGCTGTAGACACAACCTGGACACCTCACATGGTGTTGAACATGTAGCCTGACACATGGGCTATACGTGGACATGACCACGTGGCCACACGTGTCGTGTGCTGTGTCCACGGTGACTCGAAACCCCTACACGAGGGTTATGTACACTGTGTGCACACCACATGTTTGTTTTTGATTTGGACACGTTAGTGTCGATTTGGTTGGACACATTTTGGGACACGAGCATGACCCCCTGACACATGTGCACATGTGACTCACCTTCGTATGCAACTGATTTAAGCTTTGAATTGAATTTAGGAGTTTCCATTTTATGACTGATACGTGTTACAGTTTTGAAAACCTGAGTTTAATTCTCTGTTTAAACTATTTTTCCCTGTTTAATTTTCATGTTAAATTCACCTATACACGTGTATTAAACTATTGCAATGATGATTAATGACTGGTGTTAGTTTTTAGTGTTCGAATTTGGTTTTGATAGATTGAACTGATGCCTTGTGCAGACCTCATTTCCTGAAACTATTAATCCATGTTTCATCTAATTTTGAATGATGTTTTTAATTGCCATATTGATTGTACAAGTGTATTAGTTCATGTTAGATTGGTTTTTACATGTTAGACCAAGTTTTATGTTCAGGAATTTGATTTCGATGTGGAATTGGACTTTTGAATGTATGGACTGATACCATGTACACTTCATTAACCCTGAGTTCTAATTCCCTGTAACTGATTCTAAACTAATGTTAAATTGTCTCATTGGTTATGAACATGGGTATTAGGCTATGCTAATGTTGATTTTTGACTAGGGATAGGTTTTAGATTTCGATTTGAATTCGAATCATGGCATGGACTATTTTGACTGATACATTCAGTTTTGATTTGATTATTTTCCTATTGAAACTGTCCTTGATTTCCTTTAAATTCCTGTCAAAACTGAGATGTATTTTCAGTTCCTATTATTACACTGTTCCCAGGTTGCACACATACCATACTATCAAAGCTCATTCCTTAAACCGTTTTGATTCAAATATTGTCAAATGTTTCCAGATTTTACACTACCTTGCTTTTCCAGATTTTATGTTATTTTCCTCATTGAATTCCTATTTTCCCACACTGTTCTTATAGTAGTTCACTGATTGGTAGTTCACTGATTACCTATAGTTAGCTAACTGTTTTTTATTTGCCCACACACAATGTATTCCCTGATTCCATCGACACTGAACACAGGTATACAAATTCCTGTATATTGATTCCTGAGAATGGTTCCAACTGCTGCATACTCACACACCTATCTCACATATACACCTGTTTATGTTTCCTATCAAGACTTGTTAAACCTGAACACTAACACACATTACATGTTTCCTGTCAACACCATATGTTTACTGTCCTTGGGATTTCTTAGCACACACACACATTTTATAATATATACACACATGTACCATACCTATCTAAATCATGTACTCATACTCACTTACAGGTTCACATGGTCCACTGGAACACACTCTAACACATATTTTCTGCACACATGTTTACTGTTAACACACACACATTGTCTCCTCTCATACACACACACACACACACACTGTTTTCTGATTTCCCCTTCACTGTACAGTCACACACACACTCTAGCAAACATATATCCTGTCACTTACACATTTGTAAAGCATATATACATATTTCCTTCACTGATGGCTAATGATTTCACTCACACACATTAAATTGGCACACACACATTATATGTTCACCCACACATGTGTTCATGCCACACACACACTTGAACACATGAGCAAATGCATTGCCCTTTCTATTCCTATATATATGTGTATATACATACATACATGTATATATATTATGTGAGATGTATATATAGGTATCCTATATATTATAATATATGTGTGTATTATATTTAGATATATGTATAGATATATTAATATATGATATGTGGGTTTGGCTTGGGCATGAAATAGCCTATAGCCTAGGGCTCATGCCCTATAGGTGTGTCTGTTTGCTTAGTATAGAGTTAGTTAGACTTGTTTAGTTTTGATTAGACATAGAATAGACTAGTATAGACTTGTTTGACCTAGTTGACCTAGTTTGACTTCTAGGGTTGACCAGAGTTGACCAAAAGTCAACTTTGGTCTAGATTGACCTAGATTCATTTAGAATGCATTGAATTGCATCTTATTATCATTTTAGACTTATAGTGACTTGTACTGTTCTATAGGAGACAGACGCCACTCCTCGGATAGTAGATATTCTTCAGATACTCAGGATACAGGCGAGTACATTCTCTGATCATTTCATATCCTGTTAGAATTATTCTCCTGCTTTAAATTACTTTACTTGATACTGTCACGTTGGTCACACGGATTAGTACTATATGGATCCCTTCTTGAGATGTTATCCCCTCAGGGAGCATCGGATACTACATGTTCTGTGCATTTCACTTACATGGTGTATCACTATGCTTCATGGTTCATTGAATCACTTGTGACATGTACTCTCATGATCACAGAGTCTTCCTTGAATCCCCCATTTATGGACATTCCTAGAATCACCCATTTTTTGGCCTACCATGTATCACCCCTTGTGGGCCGTTACATGAATTATAACATAACCTGGCTGGATCCTTGTGTATTGATTGGGGGTACGGGAGAGTAGAAGTAGACATGTGAATAATACCCAAGTAGTATCTCATCTGATCACCTCCGTAGTGTCTCATCAGAATCTCCTACGCCATTCACATGTTTATATTATACTCTGACTCACTAGCCACTGTTAGTTCTCTATTTATAGTAGATATTTCTATTACTGTTCTCTCTCTGTTTACATTCTGTACTTTCTTTAGTTTTCTGTATCTTACTTTACTGCATGATTATATTTTCTAACCTGCTATGAACTGTTGAGATGTATTGTGCTCGCTCCGTCCTGATTGGGCACCGTTGAATGTTTACAGAGGACGAGGATGAGGTTGGTGTTGACACCTTCTATGGGACAACCCTAGACGACACTTGTGAGCTGGACTCTCAGGAGGACCCAGCTCTAGCTGATGACATTACCCCTACTGCCTAGACTAGTTTAGTTAGGCTTTGTCTTACTTATGTTATCTTGGGACTAGTTTAGTTAGGCTTTATTTCTGTCAATGAGATCTGGATTGTATATATTCTTTCATACTCAGTAGTTGAGACCTTGTATTCTGGATGTTTGCTGAGATGTTATCTTAGACACTTAGACTCTTCTGATCATCTGTATTTTATTTGAGTTCTATATCATATCGTGCTTCTTTTTTCTTAGTTGTGATTGAGTTTACATTCTGCTATGTCATCCCCATTCGGGGAGTATAAACTGTTTAGCCTTATATTGTTGGATGCATGAGACCTAGGACAGCGTTCTACCACCGACACTGCGGCGTAGGCTGGACGTACCCACTTCTCGTGCCCTTACTCTATGGTACGGGTCGTGACACATTTTTAGTGGTGGCCCATGTAGGTCGAGTTTATGTAGTGGTATTCGAACTAGAGCATCACTACAGCCTGCAGTAGGAATTAGAATATTTTTGATGGTACTCAATCACACTAGGAAAAACTCTTAATCAGATTCCTTTTATCTAAATTGTTGCTTATTGACTTTCCTTGAATATAAACAGTTCCTTTTTGAATTTTTGCTTCATTCTCAAAAATTGCTTCTTGTTTTGATCTGTCTTCATGTGGTTATGAAGACACGATCTCATCGCTCCGGTTCGGGGAATACTATCAAGAGGCTGGCCACCTCTCGTCCTGTTCATCAGGGCTTCGAGACTGCAGCTCCTGTTGTGCCGACTCAGGTTGGCATTTCTGCTACATTGGAGGTGCACCTTCGTCTGTACAGAGACCTTTCTCCGTCATTCCCGATTTCTCTCAGCAATAGCGGTTCATGCAGCATCAGCAGCAGACCAGGGAAAACCAGAAGGGGCAAGCTATCGTCAGGACAGTCGAGGATGCACAGACCATTAGAGATCTTGCTGTAAGTTCCGTTCTTCTCGATTCCATTCCCACAATTGTCTTTTATAACTATCTTGAAATTCGATTCCATCTGTTCCTTGTTGATTGATCAATTTGTTCTGATGTTCCTGTGTTATGTTTATTTTTTTTCTCTTCTGAGAAAAATTATATGGGCTAGGTCACCTCAGTTATGGGATCTAGAATCTTCGATAGTCATGTTAACTGGCATAGTGAGGACATATAGTCAGATTTTGGACATATTTCTCGGGTGTCAAAGTTTAAGGTTTTTGCCGTCGCATGCGACAATACGGAAATTTTAAATACCATGAACCTAGGGGTATGTACCTTAGTCAAGGACTCTGTGATTATCGTAGCCTTGCTCACTAGCATGACGAAGACTCTGAGTAATATGATTTTGGACAGACGCATATGATTATCAGATTTTATCTTGAGAAGGTTTTAACCTATCATCTCTATCATATCCTTCTGTTGTTATAAGATTGTATTCTATCATCAATAACTTAGGAGTAGGGATATTTTAGTTTGTAGAACTTATCCATAGGTAGATCTTCATAGTGTAATGATATGACGACTTGTAGAGTGTCTGTACCCTAGAGATGATAGTTAGTAACGGTATTAGAATAATAACCCATTGTAGATGTTTTCCCTGTTAATTATAATACCAACCAGTTTATATATAGGATATTAGTATGCCTTACAGCCTTCATGATTGTTATTACTTTCGTTACCTTTTCCAGTGAGACACCCACGACCAGAGCCTGTCCTTGAGTATAGTTGCAGTTCACCTAAGACTGAGAGGTCTATATACATAGATAGATTGTAGGTGATATTGGCATATAGGATGTGGGTCGATTGGTATCTATAGGTCATTGTTGTATAGGATTATTAACAAGTTATTTAGCCTATATTGGTCCAGTTTCTATTTTTAGTTAAGTTCTCTTTGTGTTGAGTTCAGTCATGTTTGATCAACCTTTATAGACAGTGTGCAGACCCTTCACTAGATACCCTGTCCCCTTAGTTCAGACTTGTACAAGTTGTTCACTGCACTCAAAATTTATTACCTACCATGTTGCATCATAGGTTTCACTGGACCATAGTTCATACCCTAATTATTGACTCACCAATATAACCATCAACCCCTTACCATATTCTGCATATCTGGAGAGTTAGTATCATGCATTCTAGAGTTCTGCACTCGCCACTTGGGACAGTTCACTGTTCTGTCCCAGTACACCTTACAGTTTCTAACCCCTTCATTGGAGTGATAGGCATGTGGTAGGGAGTATGTGTTATTAGACCCTGAGTAGAGTTGTGGTGATGAGGGTTAATATATATATAGTTTGTATATATATATGTAATATAATTTGATTTGGTATGTAGCCTGCACCCATTTGCAGTATAATGCCTATTGCATTCCTTGTACACCAGTCTGGTTCACTTCTTCAGACCATTGTCCTGCATATAGTTAGTTCATCCAGATATAGAGGAGAGGCCAGGTTGATCTAGAGGCATATTTCAGTCACCATGTAGGTTTCCTTTCACTTTGACTATACAAGTGGACCCAAATGTCCTATCCTTTAGCTCATAATTTTAGTCTCCTTAGCACCATTTCCTTTTGTCTACACTGATGATTCAGACCATTCATCCTTAGCCTAAATTCTAAGCATCTGTTCAGTCACTTATAAGTTTAGTCTACTTTAACCCTTGGTTGATCAGTCATATATATATATGTATAGATGATATACTTAGGATATATGTGATGGGTTGTTGTTCTTGAGCATATATATGTGGTATTTGGGATTGGTGTGCTTAGCTTGTAGGTATTTAGTTATGGGTGACTTCATAGGATTGGGAAGTTAAGAGCTAGCCTATTATAGAGTTTCACTTTTTGCTAAATTCTGGTTGCCAACACTTAGGTAGCTAGCATAGGTAAAATCCTAAGAAGTTGACCAGTTGATGACCAAGTACTAGGATGTTGAAAAAATTGACTAGTGATTGACCCTTGACTATGTTTGACCTAGAAGGGTTTTAACCTATCAAATCATCTTAATTTCGAGGACGAAATTTTTCTAAGGTGGGTAGGATTGTAACACCCAGTTTTCCAGATGAGGATAATTTTGAAATTTTGTAATTATAATTATTATTTATTGATATTTATTTCATATTATAATTTTTGGCAATTTTTAATTATTAAAAAAAACTATTTAAAATCATGACTTGTGATTTGGTGTTTTGTTAAGTGTAACCCTAAAGATAGTTTGACCTAGAGCCTAGCCATGTGATTAGGGTATTTCATTTATCATTTTTAGTTTGAGAGTATTTTTGTCATTTTTGAATTATTTGAATTTAATATATATTATTTGGAATTTAAAATAATTATTTAGAATGGTGTGATTTAAATATTATTTTGTTGATTGTCTTGTGTTGTGTTTAGCCCTAACCTAGATTGGACCTAACCTAGATTAGTCATAGCTATTCTAGTTAGCCATGGTTAGTATTATTTAGTATGGGTTAGTTGGGTTAAGTCATGACTTGTTAGAAAGGAATAGGTTACAACTTGACTAGAAGGGGAAAACCTATATTTCTAGCCATTGAATAGATTAGATGTGATGAGAGCCCTTGGATTGAATCTCAAAACCCTAACCCTAGCATTTATGGCCAGCCACCTAGGGATCATCCCCCTATTTATACTCTCTTCCATTAGGTTAGCCTCTTTAGGAAATAGCAAGTTTAGAAAAATAGGTAAATCCCATCTTTAAAAAATCATAAAAAATCTATTTTAATTCCTTTTTAATCCAAACCAGTTGCATTAGATCCTAATTCATCTATAATTGCTGTTATATGAGGATTATTCCAGCTTGGGATCAATTTGGGGAAGTTTGCTAACAAGGAGGAAGATCTAGAAGAGGGCTTTTGCTTGAGGAGTTCTTCAATAGGTAATTGATACTAAAACCTATTAATTTACAGTTTTCTTTGCATATAAGGTTAGGTTTAGGAGTCCCCTAACTGTAGGAATTAGTTTCGTTTCTTGGTGGACTCATTTCGTGTCCGTATCGGACACGTATCCAATAGGATACCTAGGTATTTGTAGAAATGTCACATAGGAATCTATTTTCATATTTTTGAAAAATGATTGCATGGATCTCTAGATTTAGGTATGTGTAACAATATTTATGAATACTGATTTGTGTTTGTGTCAGTTTTTGTGTCGGTTTTGGCGCTGGACACGCAGCACGGGGGCTCGGTCGGGTGCCCTGCTGCCCGTGTCCGAATTCTCGTCAGATACGACACGTCTCGACACCAAAATTGGTGTGAACCTTCCCTAGGTGACTGACACCAAGCCCCTAAATTTTTGTAGGATCTTATGGTGTGGGTTGGGAGTATTTTGACCCACACTGTTCGTGCATTAGCAGCACACGCGCACAGACACACGCAACACGCAGCCTCGTATCCGCTGTAGACAGAACGTGGACACCTCACAGGGTATCGAACGTGTAGCCTGAGACGTGGGATACATGTGGACATGACCACGTGGCCACACGTGTCGTGTGCTGTGTCTACGACGACTCGAAACCCCTGTACAAGGGTTATGTACACTGTGTGCACAACACATGCTTGTTTTTGATTTGGACACATTTGTGTCCATTTGGTTAGACACTTTTTGGGACACGAGCATGACCCCCTGACACATATGCACATGTGACTCACCTTCGTATGCAACTGATTTGAGTTTTGAATTGAATTTAGGAGTTTCTATTTTATGACTAATACGCGATACAGTTTTGAAAACCTGAGTTTAATTCTCTGTTTAAACTATTTTTTCCTGTTTAATTTTTATGTTAAATTCACCTATACATGTGTATTAAACTATTGCAATGATGATTAATGACTGGTGTTAGTTTTTAGTGTTCGAATTTGGTTTTGATAGATTGAACTGATACCTTGTGCAGTCCTCATTTCCTGAAACTATTAATCCATGTTTCATCTGATTTTAAATGATGTTTTTAATTGTCATATTGATTGTACATGTGTATTAGTTAATGTTAGATTAGTTTTTACATGTTAGACTAGTTTTTATGTTTAGGAATTTGATTTCGATATGGAATTGGACTTTTGAATGTATGGACTGATACCATGTACACTTTAACCCTGAGTTCTAATTCCCTGTAAACTGATTCTAAACTAATGTTAAATTGTCTCATTGGTTATGAACATGGGTATTAGGCTATGCTAATGTTGATTTTTGACTAGGTATAGGTTTTAGATTTCGATTTGAATTCGAATCATGGCATGGACTGTTTTGACTGATACATTCAGTTTTGATTTGATTATTTTTCTATTGAAACTGTCCTTGATTTCTTTTAAATTCCTGTCAAAACTGAGATGTATTTTTAGTTCCTATTATTACACTGTTTCCAGGTTGCACACATACCATACTGTCAAAGCTCATTCCTTAAACTGTTTTGATTCAATTATTGTCAAACGTTTCCAGATTTTACACTACCTTGCTTTCCTAGATTTCATGTTATTTCCCTCATTGAATTCCTGTTTTCCCACACTGTTTTATAGTAGTTCACTGATTGGTAGTTCACTGATTACCTATAGTTAGCTAACTGTTTTTCATTTGCCCACACACAATGTATTCCCTGATTCCATTGACACTGAACACAGGTACACAAATTCCTGTACATTGATTCCTGAGAATGGTTCCAACTGCTGTATACTCACACACCTATCTCATACATACACCCGTTTATGTTTCCTGTCAAGACTTGTTAAACCTGAACACTAACACACATTCCATGTTTCCTGTCAACACCATATGTTTACTGTCCTTGGGATTTCTTAGCACACACACACATTTTATAATGTATACACACATGTACCACACCTATCTAAATCATGTACTCATACTCACTCACAGGTTCACATGGTCTACTGGAACACACTCTAACACACATTTCCTGCACATATGTTTACTGTTAACACACACACATTGTCTCATCTCATACACACACACTGTTTTCTGATTCCCCCTTCACTGTACAGTCACACACACACACTCTAGCACACATATTTTCTGTCACTTACACATTTGTAAAGCATATATACATATTCCCTTCACTGATGGCTAATGATTTCACTCACACACATTAAATTGGCACACACACATTATATGTTCACCCACACATGTGTTCATGCCACACACACACACTTGAACACATGAGCAAATGCATTGCCCTTTCTATTCCTATATATATGTGTATATACATACATACATGTATATATATTATGTGAGATGTATATATAGGTATCCTATATATTATAATATGTGTGTGTATTATATTTAGATATATGTATAGATATGTTAATATATGATATATGGGTTTGGCTTGGGCATGATATAGCCTATAGCCTAGGCTCATGGCCTATGGGTGTGTCTGTTTGCCTAGTATAGAGTTAGTTAGACTTGTTTAGTCTTGATTAGACCTAGAAAAGACTAGTTAGACTGGAGTTGCACCCACGCAAGACAATTCGTCGACGTTGTGGTTATCAACGCAATCATCAAGACACTTTTGTTTTCATCCAAGTATTCCTTTCTATCAAAATCCTAAACGTAGTATCCATCGAAACAATAGCACTAGCATGATTGTCATTCCTCGAATTAGAGTACCCCCGAGTTATCGTATATCGATCTTTGATACGCCTCAATACCATCGATGATATGCGTAACCAGACGATCTTCCTTTGCAACGAATTTTGAGTCGTACAAATGTTGCTATCGTTCAACAGGATAGTCTCCTTGACATTCAAATTCAAGTTCGATCATTATCCCTCGAATCATTCACAACATCAATTTCTTCAAATCCAAATTCATATATTGTTCATCCTTCTATCTTAAGTCATCGACCAACATTTTTTTCTATATCACGTCATTCTTTGCTAACTCAAATCATCGAGCAACATCCATTCCAATCCTCAGAGTTATTTTCAAACATTCGAATCAATCTTTTCATGCACGCTATCTTCCTGTCGTTCTAACTTTTCGTATACGATTCTTATCGATTTCCTCGATCAAGCCATCCATTCGCTACACCTTAACTTTTCCTCGATTTGATTTGCCAACTCTATCATTTCTATATTTCATACTTGCGCAATCTCAATCCCGTGCACGTTCCGTGCACATTAATTCTATGTTGTTCAAATCAACTCATCCAAATCTTCAAGACTACAACCCGTTCAACAACACTCAATCTAAGGCTTTGTATAACGCGACGCTCGTTGATAGACTCATTGACACCCCGAATCCTCAATCGATCGATCGACATCCCTGAGGCTATCGCATACACCACTCAGGGATGGAGTTATTCCATAAATCCTCAACTTATCATTCGATTCACAATCTATTTTTCTTGAATTTTTGTCCGAACGATTCCTTAAATTTCAAGCACGCTCATCTATATCGCATCGACGTTATCGTCGTTCAATAGCACTCCTATCAATAGTCATCTCACTTTACTCAATCGAGTTCTACTCATTCTTGTTCGATACTATTCAATTCCCGCAGTCGACTTTTCTAAGGTCGACGCAACTTGGTGTATATGTCCAGTCCGACTTAGCCAATCGTGCTTATGCGAACCATCTTTTTGTTTCTTGTCGAAAACTGTTCTCCTATATTTTGCAAATTATTTATGTCACTAACACTTTTCTAGGATAAAGGTATTTCTGTCATTTCATAAATTGAGTCTATTATTTTCTTTTAATATGATGGTTGTAATTACTAGTAGTCTAATTAATCATTAGTCATGATAAACCTCATTTATTTTGACTTGACCAACTAGTGATAAATTAGACTCTATTCATGGTTAGGTTGAACACAAAGCTTGATTAGAGCCAAACCACTTAGCCTACTTAAGGACCCACTTAATACTAAGTGTAATGAGAGGATTAGGGCTAGTCTAGAGCCTATTTAACCCCCATTTAACCCTAAATGGCAGCCACCATTAATTTAGGGTTTCCATCCTTTCCACTATTCCAAACTTTCCCAAATTTTCTCCTCTTTCCTCCATTGTTTGGGCAAAAGCTTGGGGGAGCTCAAGGGGCTAGGAGAAGGCCCTAGCAAGGATTTGAAGGCTCCATCTCCATCCATTTTCTCTATTTTCGTGCAACTTGGTAGAGGCTCCTTCCTACATGGGTATAACTCCCTAAACTTGTATTTCCATGATTCAAATCCTTGCATTCATATAGGAGACCCACCCCATGACTCATAGGAAGTAGTTTGAGGTCCTAGTGAGCCAATTTGTGAAGGTTACAAGAAGTTTAGTGTCCATTTGTGTAGGGCTACGAATTTGACCCCATAAGTGTTTGTGGAATTGTTACAAAGGCCAAATAGGTTCTGTTCTTTCAGTTTTGTGCTAGGGGATAGTTTGGTTGATCAATGGTAGGTATCTCAATTGATTTCCTAGTCTATCTCACTAATATATATACATAAAAATTTGTGTGGCATATGTTATATAAGGATATATGCATCTATGAGTGTTGTGTATTCAGGAATGTGCATAGGCAGGGTGAGGGAGACTTGTGTTCACTGTCTTGGGTCTGCCACTATTTTGGTTCAGTGAACAGTAGACTCTATTGCCATAGGCAGATGTTGAGTTTATTTAGATTCAGTTAGGACTTTCCATATGAGTGTCCTAGTAATCCCTATTGTTAGGGTCAACCGAGAGTAGATTGTTAGTGAGGCTTTGACCAATCTCTAGATGCTCGAGAGTGTGAGTACCTATTTAGTTATAACAGTCAGTGAGTTAGCAAGGGGGCTTGGCACTTGACCATAGTGCAGCAGTAAATGCATTAGAAGCCAGTAGCAGTAAGGGCCTGCAAGGCCATTTTGGTTTGAGTTGGGCCATGTTGCATTGCTTGAAATGGCAGCAACATGGTGTTAGCAGCAGAGGATCGAGCAGGTATTGTGGGGAGGAGATGAGGGTATCATAGGTTAGGAATTTTTTAGTTAGTATCATATAGAAGAGTTAGAGTATCAGTTATTTACAGTTGATTGGGGAGTTCAGTCCAATTTGGGAAGAACTGGACTCTACAGTTAAGGGTTCAAGGTATCACCTACATTGATGTAAGTATGAGTAATATGAGTGTGGCAATAAGAAAAGGAAGAATTGGTTGGCATTTCCAGAATGGGTAAGGAGAGGGAGTGCCTGGAGGGTAGTGCAAGGCCTGGTGTTCATGTGTTGTGTGTGTGTTTGTAATGTTGTGTGTGATAAGTCTTTGTGTCAGTTGAAAGGTGAGGAGTTAGGCAGTGGCCATTGGTTTTGATTGTAACGGTGTGAGTGAACCATGTGGTTGAGTGTATTGGGGTGTTAGTAATCAGGAATTTTAAGGTATCAGTTGGTCATGAACAGGTGTATCAGTCCAGATGGCAATAGACTTCATGACACTCATTGTTGCACACGAATTTTATGTACATGGTTCAGTTCTGCATCTGCCCTGCTACCTAGGGTCTAGTTCTTAACCTCTAATGGACCAATTCACTTCCTAATGACTCTTTATGGTAGGGGAGATGTCTGACCATAGGACTTTGGCTTCAGGCAGTGAGCCATGGCTTAGTCGAGCCATGGCTTGACCCACAAGTTTCAATTTTCACAGTTAAGACACCCTTCTGCCTGTGCCTGTCTGCATGCTTTGAAACCTTATTTTCTTGCACTCTATAGCAGTTACACACCCTTATTCGACCAGTTAGCCATTGCCTCTATTTCATCATGCATTCATATATCCTATATTGTCTAAATCCTCAAATGTTCAGTCTAAATCTTGACCGTATCAGTCCATACCATTAGTGCTCAGCCCCAATTCCCATAGGAGTTCAGTTGCTTAGTTTCAGCCCACTGCATGTTGGTTCATTCCTTGAACTTTGATTTTAGTCCACTCTAACCTGAGGTAACAGTCCTTTTCTTTTTACTTTATATATATATGTATATATGTATGAATGTTTTGTATGCATGTGAGTGTGGATATGTTAGGGAGGTGGGGGTATTTGGCTTAAATTTTTATCTCAATATAGGCCTAGGTATGTACCATCCCTTTGGATGTCAGTCCTGGGAATGGAGTATCAGAACAGGTAGGGGTGTGGCCGCAGTGAGTTAATGTGTGCGTGGGGGTCTTCATGTATCAGTGTGCAAGAAATGTTATAAGGGGCTTGCATTGGTAGCAGAGGATTTGGCTCATGGGCTTGGGGTTTGCTAGTGTATCAGAGTATTGGGATGTTGTATCAGAGTTTTGTTGGATGACAGTTGGTATATTAGAATGTGGGATGAGTGAATGGAAGGGAAATTGGACATGGGTTTGTGTACCACTTAGACCTTTGTTGTATATGAGATTTGAAGGGTCCGGATGGTTTGGCCCGGGTTGGCTTGGCAAGGCCATTGGCTTGCATTTCGAGCTATGCAGCAACCTGGTTGCCCTGCTGTTTGCAGTAGCAGTAGGGAGCATGGCTTGTCTTGGTTTTGCCTTGGCAAGGACTTGGCTTAGCCTAGTTATGCATGAGCAGCCTGTGGCAGCTTGGGATCCTCCTGCAGACCCTTGGCTTAGGACAACAGCAGCATATCTTGCTACTTGGTAGGTGTATGGTTTGGCCTTAGATTACTGTTAGCTTGATATGAAAAGAGAAGTGGCAGTTAGTTATGGGTTGAGAGAGAGGCAAGGAGTGTAATAGATGAATCAGAGGTTGGGGTTTCATGTGTGTATCGGTTGGGATTGAGGGTTAGGATGTTAGTTTATGGGTTAGAGTTAGTATCCTAATAGTATCAGACATTAGGGGTTATACAGTGATATGTTAGATTAGGATATTATGTGATAATGTTAGAGTATTACTGTTAGCATGATAGAATTAGTTAGTATTAGGATTTGTTGGACATCCTTGTAGTCCCCTTTGTACATGATGTTCAGTCCAGATTTTTACTCCTTCTAAACTATCCATAGATACCTTCTTTCAGTCCAATGTTATCCTTTATTTCTTCCAGTTAGTATACACTTATTTCATGTCCTGCTGACTGTCCACATTTTGGACCAATATTAATAGTCCATGTATACTCCCAATTTCAGTCCTTCCTTACCACTATTAGCAGTCCTTTTATTCCACAAAAAATCATATCTTCCCATTTTCCTAAATCAGTCCAGAAATCCAAATGGTTGCAGTCCTATTTTGCCATCCAGATTTCAACATACCATATGTCCCATGTTACATCTATTTTCAACCCACTTGCATACCATATCCATCCACCGTCTCACTCTACATGTTCATTCATGAGAGTGTATGTGTAAGTGATAGCTAGTGTGTGTTATGTGTTAGTCTTAAGTGTATATGACATGGGATATGTGTATCTTAAATGTTAGGATATATATATATGAAATTGGTTGTTACCTACTAGCCTAGCATGAGAATTAGCCTATATTCTAAGGTAATGTAGGTTTTACCTAAACGCCTAGGATAGATTGGTATATCCTATATACATATGTATAAACTAGTATAGGGTAATTTTAGGCATTTGAATATCTAGGTTAGGGTATTTTAGGTAGTTATGACTTGATATAGGTTAAATTGACCTAGTTTTGACCTAGATTGCATACCACTCACTAGAAAACCATGTTTGACAATATTAAACACCATTTAACCTATGTATCTCATCTATAGGCCTTGTGACTCCACTTTGAGGCGTGGTTCACATTTATTGCTCAGGATAACAGGCGAGTACATTCTCTGATAGTTCTCTCATTTACTTGTTAATTATTGTACTTCAGTTCTAGTTAGTTGTATGTGATTCTCTGTTACAAACACGTGTTGTTATTTCTGAATTCATGTATACAACACACATACTTTACTCGTCTTGCCTCTATCATTCGAATCACCATTCGAACTATTCGAACCACTTATTAGCATCTTCATGTGCTGGTTGGACTTGTATTCGTTTGATGTGTCGGATTATGGATTCACTTGTATTAAAATGGGCGAAGAAATACTGATTAGACATGTGAACATTCCGACTATTCGAACCACCCCTCTGTTAATGAAATTTGAACGATAGCCATCCCACACTTGGCCAGGTGTGCGGTGTGCCGTATTACCCTTAGCCGTTTACATGTCTATCTCAGTATTTTAAAACACACTTGGAGAATTTATTCGAATCATTGTTAGAACATCATGTGAATCAATATTCATACCATCTTATTCGAATCACCTTATTAGAACAATAATTAGAATCACATTCGACTCATCTTGTATTAGACTCACATTGGGATTACACTCGACTTATATTGTACTGTCTGGACTCGTCATGTTACTCTAGTTCAGCTAGATTTTATTTTTCAGTCTTTATTGCCATGATTCTTCTCTTGTTTTAGTTACTTACTTTCCTTGTACCTTACCTGTCTCTCTATATCATCACCTGAATATAAACTGCCATGTTCATCAATACAACTGTCTATAACTGCTCTATAGTTCTCTGTCATTTACTTGGGTTTTCTAGATGAGATTGTACTCGTTTCTGTCCTGACTGGATCTGTTGAAATTTTACAGATGATTGCCCTGAGGACACTTGTCCTACTCATTATGGACCTGACGATGGCTTAGCTACCTTTGGCCCAGACACTCAGGAGTGATCGAGAGACTAGCTAGATAATTTAGTTTAGTTTCTTGTTTTAGAACTCAAATTGTAATAAGTTGAGATATGTTTTGAGATTGTTTGAGATTATATTATTTAGTAGTTGGTTTTTTTGTTATTATTTAGTCTTAGTTATAAGCTTCTGTGTTATCATATCGTGCTTAGACTGTGATTGAGATTTTATTATATCTATACTTGTCCTCCGTTCGGAGTTAAGATTTTGACAAGTATATTATTTAATTGTGTGAGTTGTTGATTAGATAGTAACCTAGAACAGCATTCTGCCGCCGACACTGCGGCGTAGGCTGGGCGCTGTTATGTACTCGTACCCTCATAGTAGGTGCGGGTTGTGACACATTTTTAGTGGTGGCCCATGCAGGTCGAGAGTCGTATTGGTGCGATGTCGTGGTAGTGCAACAATTAGTTGTACTGCTGCGCGCCTGCGATAAGAACTAAGGAATAGGCTTTAGTTGAGAGAGTACTCAATCACAGTTAGGACTACTTGAGAAGATTTCTGGGATGATCTTTGAGAATCTCATTATAAACTATCTCGAAATTCGATTCTGACAGTATCTGTCTATCTTCCTTGTTCATCGTTGAACTTGATTCTTGGTATTCATTATTGACTTGATTTTCTACCAAGATAACATTATGGGCTAGGTTGCCTCAGTCATGGAATCTAGAGTCTTCTACAGCCATATTAGCTGGTTGGGCGATGAGATAGAGTCAGATTTTTGATGTATTTCTCGGGTGTGGGAATTTAAAGTTTTCACAGCCAAGCTAGCGGCAATGCAAAAATTTTAAATACAATGATTCTAGAGATATGTACATTAGTTGCGAACTCTATGGATTATCGCACCCATACTTACTGGTGTGACGAGGATTCTGGTAACATGGTTCTGGATAGACGGGTATGATTATCAGATTGCAGAATAGAAACCACATAAATGGTGCCCTAGTATAATGGAGTAGAATATCAATATGGATATTACTTGAGTATCATAGATTAGATAGAGGGAGCTAGGCCACCTGTAGCGCAGCATCGTGCCCCGCACCATCAGAGGGATATACCCCAGAGGGACAGGGCTTTTGCACTGACAGTCGAGTAGACCGACGCTACCGGTGACGGGTTAGCAGGTCTTTCTTTCCTGTTCTTCTTTCCATCTTGTTGTGTGGTTCCTTTAGTACCTGTCAGGGTATTTTTTGATGTGCTAGATAGTATAGTGACCCTGATCAAGATCGCAATATCACGACCAGTAGGACCACAATTTGCATATTTTAGATATAGTTTTTTTGACCTTGATTGTTGGGGGTTTAACCTAGAAGAAGTACGGCCATCTTAATTTCGAGGACGAAATTTTCTAAGGGGGGAGATTTGTCACTACCACTTTTCTAGGATAAGGGTATTTCTGTCATTTCATAAATTGAGTCTATTTTTTTCTTTTAATATGATGGTTGTAATTACTAGTATTCTAATTAATCATTAGTCATGATAAACCTCATTTATTTTGACTTGACCAACTAGTAATAAATTAGACTCTATTCATGGTTAGGTTGAACACAAATCTTGATTAGAGCCAAACCACTTAGCCCACTTAAGGACCCACTTAATACTAAGTGTAATGAGAGGATTAGGGCTAGTCTAGAGACTATTTAACCCCCATTTAACCCCAAATGGCAGCCACCATTAATTTAGGGTTTCTATTATTTCCTCCATTCCAAACTTTCCCAAATTTTCTCCTCTTTCCTCCATTGGTTGGACAAAAGCTTAGGGGAGCTCAAGGGGGCTAGGAGAAGGCCCTAACAAGGATTTGAAGGCTCCATCTCCATCCATTTTCTCTATTTTCGTGCAACTTGGTAGAGGCTCCTTCCTACGTGGGTATAACTCCCTAAACTTGCATTTCCATGATTCAAATCCTTGCATTCATATAGAAGACCCAGCCCATGACTCATTGGAAGTAGTTTGAGGTCCTAGTGAGCCAATTTGTGAAGGTTACAAGAAGTTTAGTGTTCATTTGTGTAGGGCTACAAATTTGACCCCATAAGTGTTTGTAGAATTGTCACAAAGGCCAAATAGGTTCTGTTCTTTCAGTTTTATGCTAGGGGATAGTTTGGTTGATCAATGGTAGGCATCTCAATTGATTTCCTAGTCTATCTCACTAATATATATACATATAAATATGTGTGGCATATGTTATATAAGGATATATGCATCTATGAGTGTTGTGTATTCAGGAATGTGCATAGGCAAGGTGAGGGAGACTTGTGTTCCCTGTCTTGGGTCTGCTACTATTTTGGTTCAGTGAACAGTAGACTCTATTGCCATAGGCAGATGTTGAGTTTGTTTAGGTTCAGTTAGGACTTCCCATATGAGTGTCCTAGCAATCCCTATTGTTAGGGTCAACCGAGAGTAGATTGTTAGTGAGGATTTGACCAATCCCTATGTGCTCGAGAGTGTGAGTACCTATTTAGTTATAACAGTCAGTAAGTTAGCAAGGGGCCTTGGCACTTGACCATAGTGCAGCAGTAAATGCAGTAGAAGCCAGTAGCAGTAAGGACCTGCAAGGCCATTTTGGTTTGAGTTGGGTCATGTTGCATTGCTTGAAATGGCAGCAACATGGTGTTAGCAGCAGGGGATCGAGCAGGTATTGTGGGGAGGAGATGAGGGTATCATAGGTTAGGATTTTTTTAGATAGTATCATATAGAAGAGTAGTATCAATTATTTACAGTTGATAGGGAGTTTAGTCCAATTTGGAAAGAACTGGACTCTACAGTTAAGGGTTCAAGGTATCACCTATATTGATGCAAGTATCAGTAATCTGAGTGTGGCAATAGGAAAAGGAAGAATTGGTTGATATTTCCAGAATGGGTGAGGAGAGGGAGTGCCTGCAGGGCAGTGCAAGGCCTGGTGTTCATGTGTTGTGTGTGTGTTTGTAATGTTGTGTGTGATAAGTCCTTAAGGTGAGGAGTTAGGCAGTGGCCATTGGTTTTGATTGTAAGGGTGTGAGTGAACCATGTGGTTGAGTGTATTGGGGTGTTAGTAATCAGGAATTTTAAGGTATCAGTAGGTCATGAACAAGTGTATCAGTCCAGATGGCAATAGCCTTCATGACACTCATTGTTGCACACAAATTTTACCTACATGGTTCAGTTCTGCATCTGCCCTGCTACCTAGGGTCCAGTTCTTAACCTCTAATGGACCAATTCACTTCCTAATAACTCTATATGGTAGGGGAGATGTCTGACCATAGGTCTTTGGCTTTAGGAAGTGAGCCATGGCTTAGTCGAGCCATGACATGACCCACAAGTTTTAATTTTCACAGTTGAGACCCCCTTCTGCCTGTGCTTGTCCTCATGCTTTGAAACCTTATTTTCTTGCACTCCATAGCAGTTACACACCCTTATTCGACCAGTTAGCCATTGCCTCCATTTCATCATGCAATCACATATCCCATATTGTCTAAATCCTCAAATATTCAGTCTAAATCTTGACCGTATCAGTCCATACCATTAGTGCTCGGCCCCAATTCCCATAGGAGTTCAGTTGCTTAGTTTCAGCCCGCTGCATGTTGGTTCAGTCCTCGAACTTTGATTTCAGTCCACTCTAACATAAGGTAACAGTCCCTTACTTTTTTACTTTATATATATATGTATATATGTATGAATGTTTTGTATGCATGTGAGTGTGGATATGTTAGGGAGGTGGGGGTATTTGGCTTAAATATTTATCTCAACATAGGCCTAGGTATGTACCATCCCTTTGGATGTCAGTCCTGGGAATGGAGTATCAGAACAGGTAGGGGTGTGGCCTGGCTATGTGCAGTGAGTTAATGAGTGCGTGTGGGTCCTCATGTATCAGTGCAGAAAATATTATAAGGGGCTTGCATTGGTAGCAGGGGATTTGGCTATTGGGCTTGGGGTTTGCTAGTGTATCAGAGTATTGGGATGTTATATCTGTAACACCCAGTTTTTCAGATGAGGGTAATTTTGAAATTTTGTAATTATAATTATTATTTACTGATATTTATTTCATATTATAATTTTTGGTGATTTTTAATCATTTTTAGACTATTTAAAATCATGACTTGTGATTTGATGTTTTGCTAGTGTCACCCTAGAGATAGTGACCTAGAGCCTAGCCATGTGATTAGAGTATTTCATTTATCATTTCTAGTTTAAGGGTATTTTTGTTATTTTTGAATTATTTGAATTTAATATATTTTATTAGGAATTTAAAATGATTTAATTGAATGGTGTGATTTAAATACTAATTAATTGATTGCCATGTGGTTTTGGTTAGCCTAACCTAGATTGGACCTAACCTAGATTAATCATAGCTAGTCTAGTTAGCCACATTGAGAATTAGTTCGTATTGGATAATGGTTTAAGTCATGATTAGCTTAGTGAGTGGGTTGCAACTTAACTAGGAAAGAGCCCTAGATTCTAGGCCACTCATTAGGCTTGATTCATTGCTAGCCTTAGATGCCCCCTAAAAACCCTAACCCTAGCTAAGTGGCTCGTCAAGACCCCCCCCCCCCCCCCCATTTTCCTATATAGTATCTTTTTAGAAAGTTATGCCTCTTTCCAATATTCTATCATTTTTCCTAAGAACAAGGTTAGCCTACATTTTATTTCTTCATAGTTTAATCAATAGAGCTCTATTTTTATTGGGATTTCTTCCATAACACTCTAATCACTGTTCTCCTACTATTTGTGGAGTCACATCTCAGGACTGAAATAATTTGGAGACTTGGGTGGCTTTTGGAGAGCTCCTTTGAAGAGGCTTTTTGTATTGAAGAACACACATAGGTATAATCCTATTCCTCCATTAAAATTAGGATTTCTTTGCATAAACACCATGCCCTAGGTGTCCTTGTGCTGTAGGAATAGGGTTTGCTCTATTTCGTGTCCTGTACGTGTCCGTATCGGATACGTACCAGTGATCGTGCGTAGGTGTTCGACGAAATACCACAGTGGGCATTTCGATCGAGATTTTGAGTTATGCTTGAATAGAAAGTTGTGTTTGGATGTGGCTTACGGGTTTTTGCTCGACTGTGGTGTTACTTAGGTTGTGTCGTGTCGCTTTGGACACGTGCACACGCGGGGTAAACCACGCGCGCGTGCGGGTAGCATTTTCCTGCTAGCAGCCTGTTCGTGCTCAGTGCACAGAGCACGTGGACACGCGTGGTTGGACATGGAGTGAGGGGCAATGACTGTTGTGTCATTCCCAAAGTTTCGTGTCCTACAGATGCGTGTCAGGCGCGTTTGGACACGTGCACTGGTCACACGAACTCGTGCCAGTCTCGTGCGTGTGTGTGAGTTGGTTTTGGACACTCGTGTGTCCTGTTTTAGGACACCATTTTGTTTGTATGTTACCTACTATTAACCACTAATTATTATCTACCTTATGCTCATCATTTTAATTGTTAAATCGAATGTGTATTGGAAATACAAATCGTCTGATACTTAGGTATTAGTGAGTATCACTGTTCTGTTTCCTATTATTTAATTAGGTGTTTTAGTTATGATTAAATGCTAAATTATATCCTAACATGTTCCCTAATCCTTGTTAGTTGATAATTGACACGGAGTTTGGGTTGTTTGCTGAGGAAAGGGGATTTGAATGTATATGTGGCTGATACCACTTGTTTTCAGTTTTTTCTAAAAACTGTTATTCTATTTATTTAAGCTGTTTTTAATTGATGTTATCAGCTATCCATTAATCCTACATGTTATCTAGTTTATGATTAGTTGATTTAACATGTTAGAATAGGTCTTATGGCATGAAATGGGATTTTGGTTTTGAATTGGCTTTCGAATTGGGTTAGATGGTTGTTTAGATAACCTGAGCATTTTTCCCATATCTGAGACACAGGGAAATGGGTTTAAGGCTGCATTAGTCCCAGTAGATGGTTTTGACACTGTCATTTATCTCTTGTATACTCATACACAATGTATCATTAACACACACACACACAGAGGTTCCTTCTTAGCACTCTAACACACATTCCATATTCCTGTCAACTGAGAACATTTCTTGCCATCTTCCAAATGACTGAATGCACACACAAATGTTTGATACAACCACACACCAGTGTTAGCTCACTGGTTCCTGAATTGGTTTTCTTTCCCATTTTCAAAGTAAATTAGGTTCCCTTCCTTAAATCAATGCAAATTCCTATACCTGTTCACTGTCATTGATAACTGAAACATATTCCTGTCACCTATATACTACACTATTTCATTGTTAATTGTCTTAACTGTTATTAGCAAATTCCTGCTAACACACACTGGAACACACCTACAATGCTTTCATGTATTCTTTTACTGAGTACTCACACACATGTTCCTGTTAACACAGGTTAAATGTATAACACACATTGTTTTGTATGTCTAACACACACACATTGTCTCCTCCATGCACACACACAAAATCATGTACTCATGCTCACACACACTCTATTCCCTGAGAACACACACTGTTTTCAGAGTTCCCTTCATGTATTCTTAGCAAACACACACTGCCACCGGTTCACGTACTCACACACATACAGGTTATTCACTAGATAGTAGTTCACTGTTTTATATTCCTGTTGGCACTTGCTAACCCCCATATCCTGTCACATGAATCACAGTCACATACACACACATATCTCATATGTTACCCCCTCTCTATGTATATATAATACATATATATGTGTGTATGTATGTCTATAAGTGGATACCTAAAGGCCTAATCTAATGTGGATATGTAAATGATAGTGTAAAGGGTAATTGAAATCATATTTCATTGTCCTTGTGCATATGGCTCCTGGCCTGGGTAGGAAGGCCAATGGCATGTGGTGTGATACGTGTAGCTAGTGTGTATTGGAAGCTTAAATGTGTAATGTAAAGCTATGTGATATGCATAATCTATTTGTATATGTATATATATATATATATATATATATATATATATATATATATATATATATATATATATATATATATTCATATTCATATATGTGAATAGTGATATATATATCCATATATGGTATTGGCCTATGGTGTGTATGTTTGCCTAGTGAGAGTTTAGTTAGACTTGTTTAGTCTTGATTAGGCCTAGAACAGACTAGTTAGACTAGTATAGACTTGTTTGGTTTAGGTTTGACCTAGTTGACCTAGTTTGACTAGTCTAGTTGACTAGAGTTGACCGAGAGTTGACTTTAGTCCAGTTTGACCCCAAGCTTCATGTAGATGCATTGTAGCAGTCTGATATATTATTTTAGACTTGTTGTGACTTGTACTGTTCAATAGGAGACAGATACCACTCCTCGGACAGTATATTCTCTTCGGACATTCAGGATACCAGACGAGTACATTCTCTGATCATTTCATATCCTGTTTAGAATTATTCTCCTACTTTAAATTACTTTACTTGATACTGTCACGTTGGTCACACAGATTAGTACTATATGGATCCCTTCTTGAGATGTTATCCCCTTAGGGAGCATCGGATACTACATGTTCTGTGCGTTTCACTTACATTGTGTATCACCATGCTTCATGGTTCATTGATCACTTGTGACATGTACTCTCATGATCACAGAGTCTTCCTTGAATTACCCATTTATGGACATTCCTAGAATCACCCATTTTTAGGCCTACCTGTATCACCCCTTGTGGGCCATTGCATGGATCATAACATAACCTGGCTGGATCCTTGTGTATTGATTGGGGGTGCGGGAGAGTAGAAGTAGACATGTGAACAATACCCAAGTAGTATCTCATCTGATCACCCCCGTAGTGTCTCATCAGAATCTCCTATGCCATTCACATATTTATATTGTACACTGACTCACTAGCCACTGTTAGTTCTCTACTTATATTAGATATTTCTATTACAGTTCTCTCTATGTTTACATTCTGTACTTTCTTTCAGTTCCTGTATCTTACTTTACTGCATGATTATATTTTCTAACCTGCTATGAACTGTTGAGATGTATTGTGCTCGCTCCGTCCTGATTGGGCACCGTTGAATGTTTACAGAGGACGAGGATGAGGCTGGTGTTGACACCTTCTATGGGACAGCCCTTGACGATAGTTGTGAACTGTACTCTCAGGAGGACCCAGCTCTAGCTGATGACATTACCTCTACTCCCTAGACTAGTTTATTTAGGCCTTATCTTACTTATGTTGTCTTGGGACTAGTTTAGTTAGGCTTTATTTCTGTCATTGAGATCTGGATTGTATATATTCTTTCATACTCTGTAGTTGAGACCTTGTATTCTGGATGTTTGCTGAGATGTTATCTTATACACTTAGACTCTTCTGATCATCTATATTTCATTTGAGTTCTATATCATATCGTGCTTCTTCTTCCTTAGTTGTGATTGAGTTTACATTCTGCTATGTCACCCCTATTCGGGGAGTATAAACTGCTTAGCATTATATTGTTAGATGTTGTGACCTAGGACAGCGTTCTACCGCCGACACTGCGACAAAGGCTGGACGTACCCACTTCTCGTGCCCTTACTCTAGGGTGCGGGTCGTGACATGTTTTTAGTGGTGGCCCATACAGGTCGAGTTTGTGTAGTGGTATTCGAACTAGAGTATCACTACTGTCTGCAGTAGGATTAGGATAAATTGAAGGTACTCAATCACATTAGAAAAAACTCTTAATCAGATTCATTTTATCTAAATTTGCTGTTTATTGTCTCCTCTTGAATATAAACTATCCTTCTTTGAATTTTCGCTTCATTCCCAGTAATTGCTTCTTGTTTTGATCTGTCTTCATAATGGTTATGGAGACATGATCTCATCGCTTTGGTTCGGGGAATACTATCGAGAGGCTGGCTACCTCTCGTCCTTTTCATCAGGGCCTCGAGATCGCAGCTCCTGTTGTACCGACTCAGGTTGGCGTTTCTGCTACATTGGAGGTGCACCTTCGTCTCTACAGAGACCTTTTTCTATCATTCCCGATTTTTCTCAGCAGCAGCAGTTCATGCAGCATCAGCAGCAGACCAGGGAAACCAGCAGAGGCGAGCTATCACCAGGACAGTCGAGGATGCCAAGACAATTGGTGATCTTGCTGCAAGTTCCGTTCTTCTCGATTCCATTCCAGCAATTGTCTCTTATAACTACCTTAAAATTCGATTCCATCTGTTCCTTGCTGATTGATTAATTTTTGTCATGTTGCTCTTTTGTTATGTTTATTTTTTTCTAAGAAAATCATATGGGCTAGGTCACCTCAGTTATGGGATCTAGAATCTTCGATAGTCGTGTTAGTTAGCATAGTGAGGACATGTAGTCAGATTTTGGATGTATTTCTCGGGTATGGGAATTTAAGGTTTTCGCTGTCGTATACGGCAATACGAAAATTTTAAATACCATGATTCTAGAGGTATGTACCTTAGTCGAGGACTCTATGATTATCGTTGCCTTGCTCACTAGCATGACGAAGACCCTGAACAACATGATTTTGGATAGATGCATATGATTATCAGATTGTACCTTAAAAACTTTTGAACATGTTTTCGCTACTTTTGTTCAGTCTTTCAGAAAAAGAATTATTGTTTGTTTTATTTTGTTTTGCTTCTCATTATTTAACTAAGGAGTAGCTTTAGCTGTTATTATAAACCTTTGTGTAACTTTTTGCTATAAATTTCTTCATAATACAACGAATCGATGATTTTTGCTAAGACCTTATTTTGGATTTGATATTATAGTTCTGGTTTCAAAATGGTTCCCTCTTTTAAACAGAAAAGCAAAACAGATTCTATTATCATTCTCTTCATGCCAATATTTTATTACCATCATTCCTTGTCTTATATAACTGTCTTAATTACATCAATTCTCTGTCTCGTATCTAATTCTGTCAGCTATACCTTGAAACCCTTGAATCTTTATATCATTTTGTCTGAGACATGTTGAGGAAATAATGTAAATTATCTAGTTCGAAAATGACGTAATTGGTTATCATATGATGATTTTGTAGGAATCAGAATGTGGATGTCAAATATGAAAAATTTGAGATGGAGATGTGGTAAAGGTTTAGAATGGAATCGAAAGATAAATGTTATCAATTTAGAAACAATCGCAGAAAATTTTGGTTATGAGTAATTCATGCATGTATTTCAAAAAAAACTAATAAGGATATCAGATGTCAACCTAGTTTTGAGAACTTAAAAAATCTTGTTATTGATTCTTGGTAACTTTACTCTAAGACTATGTAGAAATTTAGAAACAGAAAGAAGAATTTAATTGTATTCAATGATTATGCGAAATTTAACTAGATATTGTAAGAGGGTGACTAGAGACAGAGAGAACACAAGGATTTTAAGTTATAGGAATTATTTTAGACGATTGAGGAAAAAATTGTAGAATTCAAAAGGATAATATTTGAATGTGAACATTGAAGAAAATATGAAGGTTGATTTATACATAAGAATAAATTTTGTATGACATAGTGGTATTAGGGTTGAATAAATACGAGACTTGAATTAAACAAGTTCAAGGATTTCATAAACTAGATTTAGAGGTTTCAGATCTAAATTAGGACAAGGTGAAGGAATTTTAAAATTTGATTAAATGAATAAGTGTTGATACCTAAATAAGAGGGGTATGCTTCGTAGGAAATATTTTAGAAGTTTGGAATTTTTTCTATGGTGATCATGGTAAAGATTTAGATGACTGAAGGTTATAAATTTTTTGATGATAGTCATATAAAGGTTGATTTTTATATTGGGACTTGTGAGATAAAAATATGATTGGCTAATGATAAACTTGATGGTATTAGAGAGAGATGATTAACTTGACTTCTTATGAAATCTTTCCTTATTTTCCCTAAAAGGTTTTCAATATCATTGAAACCTAGCTTCCTTAATCACGACCAATCAACCTTGATCATCCTTTCTTATCACATTAATGTCTTGGGTTCGTACTCAATTGAATCAAATTTAAATATGACCTGAATCTCCATCATTGTATGCTCGTGCTCAGACTTCTATGACCTTGTCCTCCATATTGCCCAAATCTTGATTTTCCAGAATTGATCAACTTAGATCGTATCGAGACTAAATATTCTTAATATATATTGTGGTTGGATTTCAATGCTATTGACAACTGTCCCTTGAACTATTGATTTTGATTTTTCTTTGAATAGTACCCCTTTATAGATAATTGATAGTTATCTTAATTTTTTTTTATAAGTACCAGTTTTCATATAGGATCGTAGACTGCCTTACAGTTTTGATGATTTGTTATTTCTGTATCTTTTTCAGTTTAACACCCCTTATTGCTTGTATGTTTTGATACCCTATGACCGTTTTGGTTTAGCATGACTTGTATACCTAGAAGAGACTTTCACTACCACCGTATGCCATGACCATGTATGTCGTCCTTTTAAATCGTATAATTTGTTTAAGTTTTGAGACTTTGATTGTGGAGGTTTGACCTAGAAGGAGTATGAACATTTTAATTTCGAGGACGAAATTTTTCTAGGGGGGTAGGATTGTAACACCCAGTTTTCCAGATGAGGGTAATTTTGAAAATTTGTAATTATAATTATTATTTACTGATATTTATTTCATATTATAATTTTTGGTGATTTTTAATCATTTTTAAACTATTTAAAATCATGACTTGTGATTTGGTGTTTTGCTAGTGTAACCCTAGAGATTGTGACCTAGAGCCTAGCTATGTGATTAGAGTATTTCATTTATCATTTCTAGTTTGAAGGTATTTTTGTCATTTTTGAATTATTTGAATTTAATATATTTTATTAGGAATTTAAAATGATTTAATTGAATGGTGTGATTTAAATACTAATTAATTTATTGCTATGTGGTTTTGGTTAGCCTAACCTAGATTGGACCTAACCTAGATTAGTCATTGCTAGTCTAGTTAGCCACATTGAGAATTAGTTAGTATTGGATAATGGTTTAAGTCATGATTAGCTTAGTGAGTGGGTTGCAACTTAACTAGGAAAGAGCCCTAGATTCTAGGCCACTCATTAGACTTGATTCATTGCTAGCCTTAGATGCCCCCTAAAAACACTAACCCTAGCTAAGTGGCCGGCCAAGACCCCCCTTTGCCTATATAGTATCTTTTTAGAAAGTTGTGCCTCTTTCCAATATTCTATCATTTTTTCTAAGAACAAGGTTAGCCTATATTTTATTTCTTAATGGTTTAATCAATAGAGCTCCATTTTTATTAGGATTTCTTCCATAGCACTCTAATCACTGTTCTCCTACTATTTGTTGAGTCACATCTCAGGATTGAAACAATTTGGAGACTTGGGTGGCTTTTGGAGAGCTCCTTTGAAGAGGCTTTTTGTGTTGAAGAACACACATAGGTATAATGCTATTCCTCTATTAAAATTAGGGTTTCTTTGCATAAACACCAAGCCCTAGGTGTCCTTGTGCTATAGGAATAGGGTTTGCTCAATTTTGTGTCCTGTACGTGTCCGTATCGGACACGTACCAGTGATCGTGTGTAGGTGTTCGACGAAATGCCACAGTGGGCATTTCGATCGAGATTTTGAGTTATGCTTGAATAGAAAGTTGTGTTTGGATGTGGCTTACGTGTTTTTGCTCGACTGAGGTGTTACTTAGGTTGTGTCGTGTCGCTTTGGACGCGTACACACGCGGGGTAAACCACGCGCGCGTGCGGGTAGCATTTTCCTGCTACCAGCGTGTTCGTGCTCAGTGCACAGAGCACGTGGACACGCGTGGTTGGACATGGAGTGAGGGGTAATGACTGTCGTGTCATTCCCAAAGTTTTGTGTCCTACAGATGCGTGTCAGGCGCGTTTGGACACGTGCACTGGTCACACGAACTCGTGCCAGTCTCATGCGTGTGTGTGAGTTGGTTTTGGACACTCGTGTATCCTGTTTTAGGACACCATTTTGTTTGTATGTTACCTACTATTAACCACTAATTATTATCTACCTTATGCTCATCATTTTAATTGTTAAATCGAATGTGTATTAGAAATGCAAATCGACTGATACTTAGGTATTAGTGAGTATCACTGTTCTGTTTCCTATTATTTAATTAGGTGTTTTAGTTATGATTAAATGCTAAATCATATCCTAACATGTTCCCTAATCCTTGTTAGTTGATAATTGACAAGGAGTTTGGGTTGTTTGCTGAGGAAAGGGGATTTGAATGTATATGTGGCTGATACCACTTGTTTTCAGTTTTTCCTAAAAACTGTTATTCTATTTATTTAACCTGTTTTTAATTGATGTTATCAGCTATCCATTAATCGTACATGTTATCTAGTTTATGATTAGTTGATTTAACATGTTAGAATAGGTCTTATGGCATGAAATGGGATTTTGGTTTTGAATTAGCTTTCGAATTGGGTTGGATGGTTGTTTAGATAACCTGAGCATTTTTCCCATATCTGAGACACAGGGAAATGGGTTCAAGGCTGCATTAGTCCCAGTAGATGGTTTTGACACTGTCATTTATCTCTTGTATACTCATACACAATGTATCATTAACACACACACACACACACAGAGGTTCCTTCTTAGCACTCTAACACACATTCCATATTCCTGTCAACTGAGAACATTTTTTGCCATCTTCCAAATGACTGAATGCACACACAAATGTTTGATACAACCACACACCAGTGTTAGCTCACTGGTTCCTGAATTGGTTTCCTTTCCCATTTTCAAAGTAAATTAGGTTCCCTTCCTTAAATCAATGCAAATTCCTATACCTGTTCACTGTCATTGATAACTGAAACTTATTCTTGTCACCTATACACTACACTGTTTTATTGTTAATTGTCTTAACTGTTATTAGCAAATTCCTGCTAACACACACTGGAACACACCCACACTGCTTTCATGTATACTTTCACTGAGTACTCACACACATGTTCCTGTTAACACAGGTTAAATGTATAACACACACAGTCTTGTATGTCTAACACACACACACATTGTCTCCTCCATGCACACACACAAAATCATGTACTCATGCTCACACCCACTCTATTTCCGGAGAACACACACTATTTTCAGAGTTCCCTTCATATATTCTTAGCACACACACTGTCACAGGTTCATGTACTCACACACACACAGGTTCTTCACTAGATAGTAGTTCACTGTTTTATGTTCCTATTGGCACTTGCTAACCCCCATATCCTGTCACATGAGTCACAGTCACATACACACACATATCTCATATGTTACCCCCTATCTATGTATATATAATACATATATATATATATATATATATATATATATATATATATATATATATATATATAAAAATATATATATATATATAAAAATATATATATATATATATATATATATATATATATATATATATTATATATATATATATATATATATATATATATATATATATATATATATATATATATATATATATATATATATATATATATAAATATATATATATATATATATATATATATATATATATATTTTAATACATATATATGTGTGTGTGTGTGTATGTCTATAAGTGTATACCGAAAGGCCTAATCTAATGTGGATATGTAAATGATAGTGTAAAGGGTAATTGAAATCATATTTCATTGGCCTTGTGCATATGGCTCCTGGCCTGGGTAGGAAGGCCAATGGCATGTGGTGTGATACCTGTAGCTAGTGTGTATTGGGAACTTAAATGTGTAATGTAAAGCTATGTGATATGCATATTCTATTTGTATATTATATATATATATATATATATATATATATATATATATATATATATATATATATATATATATATATATATATATATATATATATATATATATTTTATATTATATATATATATATATATATATATATATATAAATATATATATATATATATATATATATATATATATATATATATATATATATATATATATATATATATAAATAATATATATATATATATATATATATATGAATAGTGATATATATATCCATATATGGTATTGGCCTATGGTGCGTCTGTTTGCCTAGTGAGAGTTTAGTTAGACTTGTTTAGTCTTGATTAGACCTAGAACAGACTAGTTAGACTAGTATAGACTTGTTTGGTTTTGGTTTGACCTAGTTTGACTAGTCTAGTTGACTAGAGTTGACCAAGAGTTGACTTTAGTCCAGTTTGACCCCAAACTTCATGTAGATTTTTTGTAGCAGTCTAATATATTATTTTAGACTTATTGTGACTTGTACTGTTCTATAGAAGACATACACCACTCCTCGGACAGTATATTCTCTTTCGATATTCAGGATACCAGGGGAGTACATTCTCTGATCATTTCATATCCTGTTTAGAATTATTCTCCTGCTTTAAATTACTTTACTTGATACTGTCACGATGGTCATACAATTTAGTACTATATGGATCCTTTCTTGAGATGTTATCCCCTCAGGGAGCAACGGATACTACATATTCTGTGCGTTTTACTTACATTGTCTATCACTATGCTTCATGGTTCATTGATCACTTGTGACATGTACTCTCATGATCATAGAGCCTTCCTTGAATCACCTATTTATGGGCATTCATAGAATCACCCATTGTATGGATCATAACATAACCTGGCTGGATCCTTGTGTATTGATTGGGGGTACGGGGGAGTACAAGTAGACATGTGAATAATACCCAAGTAGTATCTCATCTGATCACCTCCGTAGTGTCTCATCAGAATCTTCTATGCCATTCACATGTTTATATTGTACTCTGACTCACTAGCCACTGTTAGTTCTCTACTTATAGTAGATATTTCTATTATAGTTCTCTCTCTGTTTATATTCTGTACTTTCTTTCAGTTTCTGTATCTTACTTTACTGCATGATTATATTTTCTAACCTGCTATGAACTGTTGAGATGTATTGTGCTTGCTCCGTCCTGATTGGGCACCATTGAATGTTTACATAGGACGAGGATGAGGTTTGTGTTGACACCTTCTATAGGACAGTCCTAGACGACACTTATGAGCTGTACTCTCAGGAGGACCCAGCTCTAGCTGATGACATTACCCGTACTGCCTAGACTGGTTTAGTTTGGCCTTATCTTACTTATGTTGTCTTGGGACTAGTTTAGTTAGGCTGTATTTCTGTCATTGAGATCTGGATTGTATATATTCTTTCATACTCTGTGGTTGAGACCTTGTATTCTGGATGTTTGCTGAGATGTTATCTTAGACACTTAGACTCTTCTGATCATCTGTATTTCATTTGAGTTCTATATGATATCGTGCTTCTTCTTCCTTAGTTGTGATTGAGTTTACATTCTGCTATGTCACCCCCATTTGGGGAGTATAAACTGCTTAGCATTATATTGTTAGATGTTGTGACCTAGGACAGCGTTCTACCACCGATACTGCGGCGTAGGCTGGATGTACCCACTTCTCGTGCCCTTACTCTAGGGTGTGGGTCGTGACAGTATCAGAGTTTTGTTGGATGACAGTTGGTATATTAGAATATGGGTTGAGTGAATGGAAAGGAAATTGGACATAGGTTTGTGTACCACTTGGACATTTGTTGTATCTGAGATTTGACGGGTCGGGATGGTTTGGCCCGGGTTGGCTTGGCAAGGCCATTGGCTTACATTTCGAGCTATGCAGCAACCTGGTTGCCCTGCCGTTTGCAGTAGCAGCAGGGAGCATGGCTTACCATGGTTTTGCCTTGGCAAGGCCTTGGCTTGGCCTGGTTATGCATGAGTAGCCTGTTGCAGCTTGGGATCCTCCTATAGACCCTTGGCTTAGGGCAGCAGCAGGGGATCTTGCCACTTGGTAGGTGTATGGTTTGGCCTTAGATTACTGTTAGCTTGATATGAAAAGAGAAGTGGCAGTTAGTTGTGGGTTGAGAGAGAGGCAATGAGTGTAATAGATGAATCAGAGGTTGGGGTTTCATGTGTGTATCGGTTGGGATTGAGGGTTAGGATGTTAGTTTATGGGTTAGTGTTAGTATCCTAATAGTATCAGATATTAGGGGTTATACAGTGATATGTTAGATTAGGATATTATGTGATAATGTTAGAGTATTACTGTTAGCATGATAGAATTAGTTAGTATTAGGATTTGTTGGACATCCTTGCA
Source organism: Iris pallida (assembly GCA_029216955.1). Classification (NCBI taxonomy): domain Eukaryota; kingdom Viridiplantae; phylum Streptophyta; class Magnoliopsida; order Asparagales; family Iridaceae; genus Iris; species Iris pallida. The sequence goes on along the minus strand of JANAVB010034730.1, from coordinate 106,023 downwards.
GTCCCCTTTGTACATGATGTTCAGTCCAGATTTTTACTCCTCCTAAACAGTCCATAGATACCTTCTTTCAGTCCAAATGTTATCCTTCATTTATTGCAGTTAGTATACACTGATTTCATGTCCTGCTGACTGTCCATATTTTGGACCAATGTTAACAGTCCATGTATACTCCCAATTTCAGTCCTTCCTTACCACTATTAGCAGTCCTTTTAATTCCACAAAAATTCATATCTTCCCATCTTCCTAAATCAGTCCAGAAATCCAAATGGTTGCAGTCCTATTTTGCCATCCAGATTTTAGCATACCATATGTCCCATGTTACATCTATTTTCAACCCATTTGCATACCATATCTAACCAGCACCTCACTCTACATATTCATTCATGAGAGTGTATGTGTGAGTGATAGCTAGTGTGTGTTAGTGTATTAGTTTTAAGTGTATATGACATGGGATATGTGTATCTTGAATGTTAGGATATATATATGAAATTGGTTGTTACCTACTAGCCTAGCATGAGAATTAGCCTATAGTCTAAGGTAATGTAGGTTTTACCTAAAAGCCTAGGATAGATTGGTATATCCTATATACAAATGTATAAACTAGTATAGGGTAATTTTAGGCATATGAATAACTAGGTTAGGGTATTTTAGGTAGTTATGACGATATAGGTTAAATTGACCTAGTTTTGACCTAGATTGCAAACCACTCACTAGAAAACCATGTTTGACACTATTAAACACCATTTAACCTATGTATCTCATCTATAGGCCTAGTACTCCACTTTGAGGCTCGGTTCACATTCATTGCTCAGGACAATAGGCGAGTACATTCTCTGATAGTTTTCTTATTTACTTGTCAATCACTGTACTTCAGTTCTAGTTAGTTATATGTGATTCTCTGTTACAAACACGTATTATTATTTCTGAATTCATGTATACGACACACATACTTTACTCGTCTTGCCTCTATCATTTGAATCACCATTCGAACTATTCGAACCACTTATTAGCATCTTCATGTGCTGGTTGGACTTGTATTCGTTTGATGTGTCGGATTATGGATTCACTTGTATTAGAATGGGCGGGAAAATACTGATTAGATATGTGAACATTCCTACTATTCGAACCACCCCTCTGTGAATTATATTCGAACGATAGCCATCCCATACTTGGCCAGGTGTGTGGTGTGCCGTATTACCCTTAGCCGTTTACATGTCTATCTCAGTATTTTAAAACACACTTGGAGAATTTATTCGAATCATTGTTAGAACATCATGTGAATCATTATTCGCACCATCTTATTCGAATTAGCTTATTAGAACAATGATTAGAATCACATTCGACTCATCTAGTATTAGACTCACATTGGGATTACACTCGACTTATATTGTACTGTCTGGACTCATCATGTTACTCTAGTTCAGCTAGATTTTATTTTACAGTCTTTATTGCCAGGATTCTTCTCTTATTTTAGTTACTTACTTTTCTTGTACCTTACATGTCTCTTTATATCATCACCTGAATATAAACTGCCATGTTCATCAATACAACTGTCTATAACTGCTCTATAGTTCTCTGTCATTTACTTGGGTTTTCTAGATGAGATTGTACTCGTTTCTGTCCTGACTGGACCTGTTAAAATTTTACAGATGATTGTCCTGAGGACACTTGCCCTACTCATTATTGACCTGACGATGGCTTAGCTACCTTTGGCCCTAACACTCAGGAGTGATCGAGAGACTAGCTAGATGATTTGGTTTAGTTTCTTGATATGGAACTCAAATTGTAATAAGTTGAGGTATGTTTTGAGATTGTTTGAGAATATATTATTTAGTAGTTGGTTTTATTGTTATTATTTAGTCTTAGTTATAAGCTTCTGTGTTATCATATCGTACTTAGACTGTGATTGAGATTTTATTATATCTATACTTGTCCTCCGTTCGGAGTTGAGATTTTGACAAGTACATTATATAATTGTGTGAGTTGTTGATTAGATAGAGACCTAGAACAGCGTTCTACCGCCGACACTGCGGCGTAGGCTGGGCGCTATTATATACTCGTACCCTCACAGTGGGAGCGGGTCATGACAATTTAGACTTATTGTATGGACATCCCGTGGGACATTTGAGAGAGAGCGCATCAACGATATCAACTTTACGAAAGCAACACTTTAGAGTTTGCGAAAACAACGGAGTTAAAGAATTCAATCGTTAGTCCAAGGACGTAAAGCCGTGCTCCGATACCATTATGTCACGCCCCGCTCCCGTAGGAGCGATCGACCTCGCTAAGGCGTGATGCCGCACGAGCCTATATTGCAGCTCATGCAAGGCTGGTTCCATAACGGCCGATTACAGCGGCTGCGACGGGATCGTCGTACAGAAGTCCTAAGCAGAGATATTGAATAATAGCAGCAAAAATTTAGAACGAAACACAAGTTGTTCAAAAGATGCACTTTATTAATATTGGAACAAGATTATAATAGGGCACAAGGCCAAGATTACAAGTCACTCAAGCTCACTCTTCTCACATTACAAGTTACTCAGCTTTCTCTCATCTCTCAATACAAGTCTTAAACCAGCAGATGCTTCGGAAGGCGACGTCCATACATTATGTTCCGTATAAGTCTTGACTCCATGTGGTCGTACGCTTCGAATCGCCAAGGAACTCCGTGCCTCGATGCATCCAAGCGAGCTCTGCGCCACGAGCTTCTATCTGTGCCTGCACATAAAAACTAGGAGGGTGTTAGTACTCAACTATACTAGTGGAGTGAGCTCCTTGCCCACCCATACAAAACTGACACGTTCATTTACTTTATGCAACATATCTTTTAACGATTGTCTTTCTATTCTTGCCTTAGGATCAATTTTAGGACCGATGCCTTGGCCTATTTTGTGTCTCTAGACCATCACCGTGCTATCGCACCGATAACTTCCTTACCCTTGCCTCTAGACCATTCTCGTGCTTGCAATGTCAACACAACGACTAATACTTGTCTTTCGTGCCATACTCTGGGACGTAACGACTCGATCGTGCCATGAACTCGATTCGTGCTTCAATATCTCTGAGGCCGTGCCTCCTCGCTTAGTCTTGCCTATACTTGTGTTGTGACAACGCGGCCATGCCTCACATTTCGAGGTCGTGCCCAGCAACTTAACGTAACTTCACCCAACTTGCCCTACGACCCTTCTTGACTTAACTCGCAACATGCCTAAGTCTAACTGATGCAACTCTATGCCAACAACTTAACATACGATGCCATATCTCGTGCCGAAGTACGTCGCCTTCGTTGTAGCCAAATCTTAGGCCCAAACATTGTGTTCTAACTATGTACACCATCAACTCGACTCCATCCAAATGCACACATGCAGATTGCCTTCCGTGCCGACCCATCTATATGAATGGTCACTGGCATGACAAGCCATCGTAGACATAGCCTGGTAAACGGGATCCTTGTACCGCAAGTAGAAATCTCTGATGCAAGTACCCAAACTACCATTGTCTATTACCCAGCTCGACTATTACCGTGTTTCTTCCTGGGCCGAGTCGGTCCCGTGGCCCCGGGGTGCCACTCGAAGAAACAATCGCCCTTGTCGACAAGTTGTCCATGACCGCGCACCTATGCTAACTTCTAGACTTAACTTAAATGCATAGCCTCATCATCATCACTTAGTTCCCTTTCTTTACTCCTTCCACTTTTCATACTCCTTTTGCAGAGCCCAAACCAGGGTTGCCTCGACGACTGAACTACAGTCCTGACATATTTCCTCTCGACGACTAACCATCGCTTAGACTTAACATTCTTTGAACTCCGGAAACGGTTACTACATAACCTTCCCACTTAACTTGAACACTAACTTTCCACTGAACCAACTGTGGCTCGTGCCTTAAACCAACTTGTGTTCTACGCAACGCTTTCGTCCAAGTCATCCCTCATATGACGGGCCTTGGGATCGTGGGACTATTTAACTTGACAACCGCTGAAAGAGCGGGACAGCACTTGGAATGACTTAGGTCGATCGGCATAATTTTGCCTAACTTAATCGAGCCTACAACTTAACTCGAGGGACGAGCAAAGGCTATGCCAAGCCTTGAACCGAGGAAACGCGCATACTTTATCGAACATTTACGCGGGTGACGCCTATGACTTAGGCTAATTCATGGTTTTATATCAAATACCAACTTTCCTTCTCCCAAGCCGCAGGACGAAGGACCGAGTGTCATTTTCAAAGCACGCCATGCACCAACTCTAAGCCGACCGTTGGACCTTTTCATAATCTAACTCATTTCGACCTGTCGGGATTATTTCCTTAGCTATGTGGATTCGTCTCTTTTATTATCAAGCCTACTTGTGCAAGTTGAAAATATGTGATTTATTATGTGAAGGCTAAGATGAGGCAAGTTCACCGAAACTACTTCACCTGAGCGACGGTCGCCTTGACCGAGCGATGTCTTCGAGCAGCCGTTGCAAGGCTAAGTCCGAACGCCGTCGGCATTTCGATTCCACCGATTGACTGAGCGGGACGGGGCACTACATATATAAATCTATATTTATATCCTTATGTGATTATACACTATATGTTGACACATTTCCCATACCTATCCACATGTGCACCAATATATCAAGATATCCTATATGCATAGGAACCCATACCATATAATATTAAGATACCTACATATAACTCTATACCCTTAGCTATATTAATACCAAACCTCTCTCATCAAGTCGTTACCTATTCATATGCATATCTACACTTCCTTATCCATACTCTTCCATATATCACTTATCCTTCTCTACCATATCCTACCAACCATCCCCAAATATATAGTTTCCCCCACATAGTTACTACCCTGCAGTACCTTCTGTATGCACATGTTGTAGTTACATGTTGCTCTGCAATAATCCCCTTCCCTATGATACCTCGGGTACCTACATATATGTCTACACACACACACATGTGCACAACTGACTGCATGCCAATGCAACTATACCGGCAGACTGCACAAGTAATCACAGGTACACTGCTTACATGAATCACACCTATCCTTAATCTGGTACACTCCTACAGACATCTACACACACATAGATAATAGGACTCTCCTACTACCTGCTGTACACTCAACACATACATAAACACTACTTTGCCACTAGAAGAATACATAAGCTCACACCATTCCAACCTAGGTAAATTGCAATAGGTCCTATTAACTACTATAACTTGTATATGTGCACAAATAGGTGTACACCAACTGATTTTTGAACAGAGCACATACCATTAAAACATGCCCTGCTACTGCTAATTCAGTGGCTTGCAAACTCACCGTTTCCTTCTGCCTCTACAACTTACACAACAGCAGTTTTTCCCTGCAGGCCCCAATGAAAACTATACTGCACTAGAGTTTATAGTTTTGAACTGCTCTAAAGTACTGTACACTAAGTCTCCTTTGTCACTCCCCGATCATGGAGAATCAAAAACTAGCAACAGAATGTGATGTCGTACAATTTTAGATTGAGTTTTACAAGGCAAACCATTACAGTTCCTGGTATTTCTCAAAAAATAATAAAATCGCAGCAAAACAAAACAGATAAATTGAAGTCACAATAAGATATGAAGAAATATGTCTCTTTATTGATAATTATAACATATTACAAGACTTGCAAATGAATATAGAGTTTACAATAGACAACAACGACTTTTGAATAGCGAATTGAATTACTTACCATTTAGGCTTACAACCAAACATGTCGACATGGATTATAATGAACTTGCCGACTTGGCTTACAATCTCACTGGTTCATTTGAATTACAATGTTCCATACATTATGTCCCGTATAGCAGAAGACATCATCTTGCGAGAAGAGCTTCGGCACACCCATCCGATTTATCGATGCCAAGCACTAATCAAATGATTTCCCCGATGCACGAGCACCTGTAATGATGCCCACAAACATGGGTCAGTACATTGATGTACAATAGTGTGTGGTGCTGGCCTAACTCACTTAAGAAGACAACACCAAGTAATTATGTGATAGGAACATTATTAAGAGTGGCCTTTCTCGTTGCCTTAGGGTCAATTAGAGTTTATATCCGACAAAAATGTAAAAAACGTAGTTCTTATAGCAGCATAATATAAAACAAATATGTTATTAACCTTTTAGTGATTCTTACCCACGGTCATATGGCCATTCCTGTACGTTTATAATACTTACTCTGTCTACATAAGATATTCATCGAAATAATATAATATTTAATATAACTATCACTGTTCAGGTGATTCTTACGAACAACCGATATCCTTTCCTGTATACGATTAATAACTTATCCTGCATGCATAAGACATTATTAGCATGCGATTTGTCTATATGTCGGTCTTGTAGGAACGAGATGTAAAGCGCTATACTCTAGGGGTGAATAGATTAGGCAGCAGAAAATTAGCTACTAAAAATTGTTAGTAGCAAGATCACATAATATATCACAAATTATAAACGTAAAAGTAGAGATCAGAGAGCAAACACAAACACAAAGATGTATACTGGTTTCTCTCTTGTGAGGACTAGTCCAGTCGGAAGAACTCTAGCTTCCAGTTGAAATCCACTATAAAAAAACGTCGTAAGTTTTCATGCGAAGTTCTTTCAACTTCTACAATGCGAGCTTTGATCCGAAGTACTCGACCAACTTCAATTGTGAACTGTCTTTCTTCAATCAAGCCTCTGATTACAATCACTCTGAAACTTCTAGATTGTATCGCACTGACAAATCGACTAGAGGATTATAACTGGCTTGAGATTTGAAAAAGAAAAGCTTAGAACACTTTGGAATACTATAGTAGGCTTAGAGAAGAGAAGAGAGGTGTGTTGAAATGGTAGAAATTCTTCTCTATTTACAGGTTTTCCAAAGATAGAATTCGGGCATAATTTTTTTAGTGAATCTCGGTAGATAGTCGTTGCATCTGTAACTGCGGAAAGACTGAGTTTAAAAATCTAACGTCCACTAACTGAACTCGGGGATCGAGCCAAATTTTGTTGGTCCAGAGTTGATTTGGTTAGGGTTTTGCAAATCGAGTTTTGGGCTTTTTGAAAAGTCAAGCAGTAAGGAGCTTTTGTAAATAGGTTTATTTTCAAAATAAAGAATATTTTGAAAAAAAATTGGGGTAGCCTATTTGCCAGTACGACTCGGTGTACATCGTATTCCTAGACTTAATAAATTATGAAAATTATATTGAAAGTGGAAATACAGACTCAATGGCAAAATAGCTTCATGTCTTGAACGGTAGCAGTAGCAGTTCTCAGTAGTCGTCTTAGTAGCCCTTATTGTTAGGGTTATATACTAAAAGCATCGCTTTTATATTAACTCTATTTCCTTAAATTTTGAATGAGAATCATATAGGCAAATGTTTGCATATTGTATTTGTTACAAGTGTTAATGCAAGTGTTTAATATTCTATATTGTAGATAATATAGTGTGTGATATCACACAGAAGATTATATTATCAGTTCCCTATAGAATATATAAATAGTTCACAACGTAGATGGACTTGGACAATCCGTTGGAAAGGTTGTAGTATAATATGGTATTAGTCTATCTTGACTATAGGTTTACACTAGTACACTTTGTGTGTATTGAACATGACCACTTGAGGTTGTTCTCTTTATACTGACTACATAAGAGAACAAATACCTTTGTTATTATGGATGCTTGTGCTCTTAATCCGGATATAATAACATACATGTATATGTAGTGTGCATTACTTTGACTCATAAAAGAGTGAGATTCATTATGGGTCAACAACCTCTATGAATTGGGTAATAACATTGTATGTATGATGGGCTATTGATTATAAAAGAAATCTATGTCCCGATACATCTGGTTGATGATGCCCCCTTAAGGAGCTCATAAGGATTGTCATATAAATCCTGCAGGTGGATTATATCCGACATGACAAATAATGTTGAGTGGTACTACTTAAGGATAAAAGATATCGATCAATATAGTTGTCAGTAACTTAATTTGATCGACGGACATTCGATATCTTAACATGGGGAGCCAAATGAGCATATAATAAAAGGAGCCCACAATCACAATTTGGGATTAGGAAGGTAGTGCAACAATACCTCTGTAGTGGACCAAGCTATTGTTAATAGGCTTTGGTTGTGTATTCGGGCTGAACATAGGATACCCAGATCCGTTGGGAGACCTAACCCTAATTTCTCCTTATGGTCCCTGCCGTATCCTTATATATATCCTCTATTCTCTGGCCATTATTATTCATCAGAAATAAGAACCTTTCTCGAAATTCGTGATTCACGTAAGGAGAGAAAGGGAGGGCTGCCAAGGAGAAGAAAATTTGGAAGATCGTCATCCATACGACGTCCAACCCGAGGAAGGAATACGTGTAGAAGATCTTGGGGTTGTGATTTCTCGACGTTGCTAGAAACTGTCTTCTTCTTCCCATCGCAGGTATAATTCGTGAACCCTAGTTTCGCTATGAGGGGTTAGAACACGTCTTAGATCTTCTAAACTTCTATTGATCAATACGCACACCAAACTAAAGGTCCTGGCAATCTCCAGTTCCATCACTTATATCGTGACATGGTTAGATCAATTATTTAAATCAGGTTTGACCATGACCAATAGGCCAACAATCTCTCCTATTTTGATAATTGACAAACCTTGACCAATATAACATCTTGAGCTTGTTTTGACAAAAATATCAAAATTTGTAAAAGGAACTGTTCTGTTCTATACTGTACTGTCTCCTCAAAAAAAAATGTATCCGACAATAGATGTTAGATCCATTTTCTCTCCCGTTGTCACTTAGCAAAATAATTGCAAAGAGAGAATCTCCTCCGCAATTTATGCTTAAGAAACAAACGTTGAAGAATTACATAAAATATATAAAGAATAACATATATTTCACAGACAATTCTATGAAGGAAGAATAAACTAAGATAAAAAATGTTACACATAGAATGAGAAGTGCATACTAAGAATTAAAGAGGACAATACACACTAAAATAGTAAATTTATACTAATAAGAGTTTAAAATATATCAACTCAGCAAATTGATCAAGTACCGTGACTGTTTGAGGTGCTATATAAAAGAAAAATAATAATAGCTCAATAATTATGAAGATAGAGAAATCAAGTAAATCTATGAAAATGAGAAAACAATAAAGAATCATATTCTCTCATAAATCTACTATAAATCAAAATACCATGACCAATGTAATAAGATAATTTAAATAAAGAATATATGTCCATGACGAACTAGGTATACTAAATATTAAGGGTATGTATGAATTGAAACAATTAATTTGCTTACCCTTAAACTATGTGTATCTAGTTCAAAAAGAAAATTATATGCATAAAATAGAATATCATAAAATCCGAGGGATATCCGAGATATGCATCCTTCATCCCTTTGATCAATGCATATAAAGTTCCAAACTTAAAACAATTATCATTTTTAGGCAAGTAAAAGAGATATCCAATAAATAAATGCGTAAAGATAAACATACAAAATATATTTCCAAAAGTAGGAAACTAACTCATAAAAATATTAGATCTTCTTATTAAAGTTTATTTCTTCCCTTTTAAAACCTTAGCACGGTGTCCATCTGATAACCGTAAGGTTAAAGAAAAGAAACACTTCAAGAGAGAGAAATTCAATTTGCTTGACTCCTCCCCTGCAAAGAATTACTTCTATAGGTAGTTATTAACTTAAATAAGAAGATAATAAAAGTTTCGAATATCATGAATATTATGCAAACACTAGAGAATATATCAGAAAACCATAATATTCAATGAGTAGTCACAAGATCAAATAAAAAATAGAGTGATAGAAAAAAAATGAATATATCAAAAGATGACAAACAATAGAATATCAATGTATATTACCATCAAATAATATTATCCATCAAAGTTAAAATCAAAAGATGAAATCCATCTCTCTTCTTAAAATAAGATCAATCCAAGATTATAGATCGATTTAGAGAATACAAAAAGTATATCCACTGGAATCGAAAGATCTCAAAAAATATAAAATTCAAATCATTTGTAGCTATAAGCATAAGATGTATCAATTATATGCATCCTTATATGTGCTACAAAATCAATGGTTAATAATAAAATATAAAATATTTATAAATTAAATATAAGACCTAGATACGCTAATGTGTTCTGAAACCTAGGGGACCGGGTTCAGTGCCTTGGATCCAGATTTAGATAATAGTTTCAAGTAGACCTTAATAAATCTTAAGTCTATAAAGTATTGATTACTTTGGGTTAGCTGTAGGGGTAGTACTGTCCTAGGTAACGGAGGTCCACTGGGGGACATTTAAGTACTGCTTCGCTTTAGCCGTAGCCGTGGTGACAGACAGACCCTTTGTATGCTTGTACCCAAAATGATCTCTACTTTTAAGAACTTAAATTTAAAGAAGTATATGCAGTATTATCAAACATCATCAAAATCCCGAATCCCTAACTATAAGAGAAGTAAATACCCAAAGAGTGAACAAGAAATGATCATCACAATTAAGATACTCAAAAACTATTTTTCGAAGAGTTTTCATAGTGCACTATAGAGATAAATGTATAAAAGATATATACTAAATATGTGCATTAGAAAAATAAAACACAAGATCATATTGACTAAAATGATATTCATACTTTATAAATAAAGACAAAAGATATGCATGAAAAAAAAGTTCAGACAAATATAGATGGCTTCTTAGTGTGACATAACATTTGAGATAGTAACTAGCCATGCAACTGTATTTCAAGAACATTATCCTAAGTATGCTAGAACATGTATCACACTAGTTTATATAACATAACAAAAATAAGTACTTCTTGTGAGAAATAGTGAAAAAATTCATTAAAGACATGCAAGATTCTATAGTTTTAACCATTTAAGAAGGATCGTTTAGCATGTTATCGAAGTAGTTCTAGTAACCAAACTTGTGTTGGTGAAATTGCTTGGAAGATGAACTTTTAAGATTTGCAATCACCAACATGTTCTATGGTTCTATGGCTTAGCACAGGATGCTCCACCTACAGTATTAGGCGAAGACTTTGGTATCCAAGTAAACTTGGATCCACATTGGTTAGCTTTGGGAACTCAAGTAAACATATTTAGATCAACCATTTTTCTAATCTAACAATGACTAGAAATGTGTCCATTCATACCATAATAATGACAAGCAGCATAAGCATTAGTGCTAGGCGCAACAATATGAGAACTTGATGTGGTGTGACATATCTTGCGTAGTTGATTGTAATAAAAAGTATGGTTATATTTAACCTTAGCTGTGCTAGATCATTTTTGAATCTTGGGTTGTGTCACATGCGTTGTGTATGACTGTGTCTTGGGTTGAACAACTTGTTTACACAATCTTATCTCCAACTTTTTAGAGATCGTACAAGCCTCATTATAATTAGCAGTTAATGAGTCTATTCTCGGTGTAACAATGCTATACTTCTTCTTCTATGCTTCATAAGCTTTATTGAGTTTTGCATGCTCTTGTGTCATCTCATTAATGCATTCTTAAGCATCATGCAAACTCAGCTTAAGCGTGGATAGCTTATCTATGTCACTAACAGTGGCAGTTTCACTAATCGCATTAAACAGAGAGGACAACCTTTCATTCTCAAGCTTATAAGCCTTAACCTCTTTTCGAGACTGCTTATACTTATGTAATACTTTCTTGTATTCTTCTAATAGATCACTGAAAGCATCAGATAACTCATCATAAAAAAAATTCACTATAAAGAGAATTATTTTGTACCTCGTTAGATAATACCATTGCATATATTTGTAGCTAGACAAGGTCTCTATTCTTCTTCGAAATTGTTTGCTTCACTTTCACACCATATGCTCATGGTAGCTTACTTGTGAGACAACGATCTTCTTTCGTTTGATCGTTCGTAATAATTCTCCTTTTTAGTAGTACAACAATCTTTCATCATGTGGCCTGATCTTCTGCAGTTGTGGCATACAAGCTCTTCTTCGAACAAGGGGTTGTGTTGCATCTCAAATCCAGATGCCATCATGTAAGGATTTTCTTCTTTTTTGGAGTTGCTAGCTTCACTTTTATAAATGTTCTCATGAGTAGGTTCAAGCAGTTTCCAGATTTTATGAGATGTAGTGCAAGTAGAAATACGATTAAATATATTTATGTCTACAATACAATAGAAAGCATGCATTGCTTTTGCATCAAGGCTAGCTAACTTCTTCTCTTCCTTCGTGTAACTATAATAAGGCCTGTTAATAATAGAGGATGTAAGAATAGAGGTGATAGTGGGATTTTTGTAGCCATTGATAATAATTGACCAGAGGTCAAAGTCTAGTTACTTCAAATAAAATCTCATCAGTATTTTCTAGTAAGTGTAGTTGGTACTATCAAACAGTGGGGGTCTATTTGTGGCTTGGCCTTCACTTGTGAACATCATAGTTGCCATGTGTGATTTAGTGATCTAAGAAATAATAGTAATATTACCTTGCTTTATCTATGTAACCCGCTCTGATACCAATTGTAGGAACAATTGGAATCACAGTGTAACATTTGATAACAAGGATCTGCTCCAAGGATGTTAAGCCAAAAAATAGAGTCCTTGCTCTGATATAAATTGTATGAACGAGATGTAAAGCGGTATACTTTAGAAGGGGATGAATAGAGTAGGCAGCAGAAAATTAGCTATTAAAAATTGTTAGTAGCAAGATCACAGAATATATCACAGATATGTAAGTGTAAAAGTAGAGTCCCTCTTGTGAGGACTAGTCCAGTCGAAAGAACTCTAGCTTCCAGTTAAAATCCACTATAGAAAAAATTGCAAGTTTTTATGCAAAGTTCTTGCAACTTCTATAATGCGAGCTTTGATCCGAACTACTCGACCAACTTCAATTATGAAGTATCTTTCTTCAATCAAGCCTCTGATTACAGAAACTTATAGACCATACTGTACTAGCAAATCGACTAGAGGATTGTAACTGGCTTGGGATTTGAAAAAGAAAAGCTTAGAACACTTTGAAATACCGTTGTAGGCTTAGAGAGAAGAGAAGAGAGGTGTATTGAAATGGCAGAAATTCTTCTCTATTTATAGGTTTTCTAAAGATAGAATTCAGACAGAATTCTTTGAGAGAATCTCGGCAGATAGCCGTTGCATCCGTAACTGCGGAAAGTCTAATTTTAAAAATCTAATGTTCATGTTCGACATAACAAAAGGTTGAACAAACTTTTTATTTTATTGAACGTATAAGTTATCTGTGTACAAAGAAGGAAGTCCTAAACATGATATTCAAAGTATAGGGAGAAAAGATTTAAGAAAAAGTTTGACGGTGGAGATCGAGCACTGTAGTGGCTCCTTTACTCCGTTGATGATCTGAAAATGAATCAACCTTGCACTGGCTCTCTGGCACCTTTGATGGAACTCAGGGGTCACCGATCAAGAGGCTGTCTGGAGGAGAAGATCCCTTATAGTGGGTTGTTCTTCTGTTGGTTGGTTGGTGGATTATTCCTTCTTAGATGAAGGTTGTCGCTCTCTTTAAGTTGAAGGAGAACTCCTTCTATTTATAGAAAACCGAGCACATATGCGATGTGCATTAGGGTTCCTGAGATATGAAAGAATCTGTCGTCATTGTACGGTACGGGCTTCTATGACGCTGACACGTGACAGACATCAAGATTCCCTCAATCGAGATCTCTGGTGGTTATCAATATAATCGAAGAAGGTTACACATAGCGTATGCCAATTTGCTTGCTCGGATATAGTCGAGTAAATTTTGGGATTTCATCCTAGATTTGGAGTCTAATTGATCCTCGTCTAGGATTTAAATCAATCTGATACGATATCAATCATCATTTAATCCCAATATTTTCTACAAGAGGCGGTTTTGTCACGCCCCAGAACCAGAATACTGGAGAGCGGGGGGATGACTCAGCCAGCTACGTATTACGGGTAGATGAATACCGTATAATACGATCAATGCTGTCTAACCAGACGAGGGGGTGCATACTACATAAAAGTCCTACTATGGTCACTTCACATCTATTGTCTCAATCATTCAAACAAGAAACAGGAATATAGAACATGTAAGGTAAAGCAGTAAGGCATCCCAAACGCTTTGTCAAAATGTTCTTGACATCTGGCTTTACAAAATATAGCCAGATGATGTAGTAAGGTATACACAATTGTTATCAGCTGCAGTCTGACTTTAGTTACAATTATGTAAAAAGTAAGTACAAGACAATCCGACTAACATGTCGGTGCCAAATGGCAAAGTATAAAGTATTTAACAAAACGAGCGGGGAAGTAAGAAAACCCACTCGAGTCCTCCTGCGATCATCCTTCTAGTGTTGACCATCTTGGAGGTAGAAGTAAGCTGGGTCCTCGGGGACTGGCTCTAAATCTGGCCATGCAAAACCAGAGAGGTTAGACCTCTAATAGCAAGTACCACAAGGGAGGACGATATGAAGGACTAAACCAGTAAGTAAGAGAATATAATAATAGATCTCTGCTTGCTACTAGGAATCACATCACATCAAGACACTTCGAACCAACCTTCCAACCAAACAAGGACAGAAATTGGCCCGTCATGTCCTGACATTCTGATCATCCCAGTTAGGTAACAGAGTAGGTACAGTACACAAACAAATCATCTTGAACGGCCAATCAACTACTACGGCTTGCTACTGTGTGTTCCAAGTTATCCTGGAATAATACAATTAGGGATTCCTCAGTTCTTACTATGTGCAAGCAAGGCTAGTCTATCCAGTCAATCAATTTAGCCCATGCATGAATTAGACGAGTCCTAGCAGGACGCTCGTCAATATACAATATACAATAATAATAAAAGCAGATACTGTTCCCTGCCCGTGTGGCAGATTTACATTACCTGTGGGAACCAGCCGGCCCGTCGGGTACTACTCGTTCCAAGGGGGCTGCCATGTAAGAATTCGGGAATCCATTCTCTCCATGCAATCATTATTTTATTTAACTTAATAGTCCCTACGTTGAGGGAAATCCCATGCCGTGGATCATGGTCATTCAAATGAGTACTTTCGTACGGGGTACGATATGCACAACTCTACAACGATACCAGTGCGGTTAGGTTGCAGGTCTTACATAGCGTAATGCAACAATCAAATCTAACCACGGTAATCATGCCTTGACCATAAAGTACACATACTTCTTTCGTAGAAAATAACTAAATAATTAAATAAATAATTTGAAGCCTGCATGTGCCTGTATATCAATATTCGAGATTAGCCAGTCGATTACAATAGTTCATTTCATGAACGTGTCTCATTCATTCAATTCAATAAGACGACTAGCCAGCCTCTTTAGTTCCAACTAGGAACGCATGATCAATTTTAGTCAAGCTAACAATTATTAATCAAGATAACAATCAATGTTAATTACTGCCAAATTCGGGAAATAAAAATTCATTTCAATCGTGTCAATCAAATCGTAATTTACCAAGTTCAGGACAAAAGGCGTAAGGATATAAAATGGACGTAAAATATCTAATAAAATATCAATATTCAGGACTATAGAATAGTCATGCGGCTAAGTCTAATGCGGCCAGGATAGATCTTATGCGGCAAGGAAAGGAGTCGGGTTCATGCGGCTCAGGGGGTAGAGGCACATGCGGCTGAAGAGGCGGGAACCTATGCGGCTGGCGGGAGGGGGGACTAGCTCCCATGCGGCAAGCGGAAGGGATGTTCCATGCGGCTAGGATGAATTGGGCTCATGCGGCCGAAAAAGACAAGACACATGCGGTCAGCGGAAAGGGTACTCATACGGCTGGCGGTAAATGAGTCTATGCGGCTCAACCAAGTCGAACCCCATGCGGCCGGGTCAAGGAGATTGCTTATGCGGCTGGGTTTAGGAGAGAAATCCATGCGGTCAGGAAAGGGATTCGGTCCTATGTGGCTGAGAGTCCCATGCGGCTGAGTTACTTGCCGCATGAAGTGTCATGCGGTCAAGTCAAGCCCATGCGGCCAGGAGAAGGAGTACAAGTTCATGCGGCTGAAAAAGACGAGGGCGTATATGCGGTTAAGTGGGGAAAGTCCATGCGGCTGGGAATCACTTGCCGCATGATTTATTCATGCGGTCAAGTCAAGTACTGTTCTTCTTCTCCAAGTTTCAGAGAAGAAGAACACCATGAACCCATGCTTCAAAGTCCCATAAAACCTTCATCCAGAGTCCAAATTCGAACTTCCTTAGGTCAAAATTGGGTAGAACGAAATTCTCTACAACATGGAACCATTAAAACTTGAAGATATCAAAGTTTACTAGATCAAAACCTAAGAAACCCGAAAATGTAACAAACTTAGATCTACAACAAATTAGCCATGGAAATTGAAAATGCTAAGTACTAAAGAGACTTAGAATCCAATAAGGAGGATAATGGAACAATAATAATGGAGATCCATCAAGAAGCAAGTTGGCACTTGCCTACGGTTTGGTAGGTGGAGAGAGTAATGAAGAAGAAGAAGAAGTAATGGTGAAAATGAGTAATGAGGAGAGAGAATGGTGAGGGTGGCTTTAAATATGGAAGGGGTGGTAGGTGGGAGTTGGGCCGGGTCCAATGGGTCCAATGGGTCGGGTTGCACGGGTCCAACAAGGCTAACCCGAAAGTAAGACTAAAGCAGGAAATAAAATACAGGTAATAAAATTACAGGAAGAAATATAGAAATAAAATTGCAGAAAATAAATTAACATGAAAATTAAAGAGCAGCTAATTAATTAACATGAAAATTTAAAGAGCAGATAATAGAATTGCAGAAAAATAAAGTACAAAAAATAAAATGCAGATAATTAATTAACATGAAGTTATTAAGAATTTAAATACAGGATACTACATGATAAATGCTAAATAAATACATTCAGGCAATATACGTATTTAAATACGCATTCTGGGAACGGGGAGTGACATCTCTACCCTCCTTAGAAAAATTCCGTCCTCGGAATTTCAAATCCAAGCAGGATAGAAACATCGGGGCTAAACTAATCTAAGTACAAGCAATTCAATGAAGCAATCCTTTTACAATGTCCATAGCAAGTAACATATATGTAAATCCATCAATCTACGATATCAAGCAATTCTACCCATAAGGTGATAAGCATGAGGAATCAGGACAATCAAGGTATACAGAAAAAGATATACCTTGTGAGTCAAACAGGTGTGGATACCGTGATCGAATATCATCTTCACGTTCCCACGTTGACTCTCCCAAGGAGTGATGACCCCAAGCAACACAGACAAGACTAATTGTTCGGTTCTTGAGTATCTTCTCTCTTCGGTCCAAAATGGACACAGGTTGTTCCTCGTAAGACAGGTTGGTACCAACAACCAACTCAGAATGATCAAGGATATGGCTTGGGTCCGATACATACCTTCGCAACTGAGATACATGAAATACGTCATGCACCTCTCGTAACGAAGGTGGAAGTGCTAAACGATAAGCAACATCGCCTATCCGATCAAGGATAACAAATGGGCCCACGTACCGCAGACTCAGTTTCTCGCGAACGCCAAATCTAATGACCCCACGAGTAGGTGAGATCCTCAAGAATACGTGGTCCCCAACAGAGAACTCTAACGGCCTACGATGCTGGTCCGTCCAATGACGATGCCGGTCCTGCGCAACTCGAAGTCGCTCTCTAATTCCCTTAACCAATTCAACCGTCTGAACAATCATTTCTGGGCCTAACATCTTCCTCTCTCCGATATCATCCCATGCTAGTGGCGACCTGCACTTCTTACCATATAATACCTCGAATGGCGCCATCTGGATACTGGCTTGATAACTGTTGTTGTATGAAAACTCAACTAAGTGCAGGTGGCTCTCCCAAGATCCTCCAAAATCTAGGGTACAAGCTCGTAACATGTCTTCCAAAGTCTGAATTGTCCTTTCTGATTGCCCGTCCGTCTGTGGATGGTAAGCCATGCTAAATCTTAACTTGGTACCCAGACTATGATGCAAGCTCTTCCAGAAATGCGATGTAAAATGGGTATCCCGATCCGACACAATACTGACAGGGACTCCATGCTGCCTGACTATCTGTTGCATATACAACTATGCCAACTTTTCTGTAGATTGTCCTACTCTGAAAGGGAGAAAATGTGCCACCTTTGTAAGCCGATCCACTATCACCCAAATAGCATCTTTACCACTTGGTGATCTCGGTAAACCGGTCACAAAGTCTATTGTAATATGTTCCCATTTCTATTCCGGAATAAGAAGCGGTTGCAATAATCCAGCTGGCCTCTGTTGTTCTGCCTTCACTTGCTGACATACCAAGCAATGGAAAACAAATCTAGCTATCTCCCTCTTCATCCCGTTCTACCAGAAGTGCTGCTTGATATCTTGGTACATCTTGGTCCCTCCAGGGTGTATAGAATACTAGAAACTGTGAGCTTCTGCCATAACCTCCTGTCTGATATCTCCACTAGGAACACATAGGCGTGACCCAAACCTAAGTGTACCATCTTCATGGATTTGCATCTCCTTTCTGAGTCCTGACTCACATTCTGTCCTAAGCTTCTGAATCCTTGGGTCCTGTGCCTGAGCTGCCTTGATCCTGTCTACCAAGTCGGATTGAACTTGTAGACTCGTCAGAATTCCTATATCATTAGGAAGTATAACTTCGATGCCCATCTCCTAAAGGTCTTCTAAGATGTGCTTCTGCGTTGTCAACATAAATGCGCCGCCTCTTCTGTTGAGAGCGTCTGCTACCACATTAGCCTTGCCTGGATGATACTGAAGCTCTACGTCATAATCCTTGATCAACTCCAACCATCTTCTCTGCCTCATGTTCAGCTCCTTCTGAGAAAAATGTACTTCAGGCTTTTGTGGTCTGTGTACATGTCTACTCGGTCACCATATAAATAATGTCTCCATAGCTTCAAAGTAAATACTACTGATGCCAACTCCAAATCATGAGTTGGGTAATTTTTCTCGTGGTCTCGAAGCTGCCTAGATGCATATGCTATCACCTTTCCATGTTGCATAAGAACACATCCAAGTCCTTTACCTGACGTATCACAATATACAGTAAAACCTTTGGGTCCCACTGGCAATGTAAGAATAGGCGCTGATATCAACTTCTGCTTCAGATTCTCAAATGATGCCTGGCATTCTACAAACCAAACGAATGGTATATCCTTCCGTGTCAAGCGGGTCATGGGTGCTGAAAGTCTTGTAAAATCTGACACAAACCTTCTGTAATATCCTGCCAATCCCAAGAAACTCCGTACATCAGCTACGGTCTTGGGTACTGGCCAACTCTTCACTGCTTCTACCTTCTTGGGATCCACTGCTACTCCAGTTCCGGATACAATATGACCCAAAAATGAAATGTGATCCGTCCAGAATTCATACTTGCTGAGCTTGGCATACAACTGGTTCTCTCTTAGAACCTGCAACACTTTTCTGAGGTGGTCTTCATGCTCCTCTTCACTAGCAGAGTACACAAGAATATCGTCGAGAAACACCACGACAAACTGATCTAAATACGGCATAAAGATGCGATTCATCAAATCTATAAATATTGCTGAAGCATTGGTCAAACCAAACGGCATTACTAAGAATTCATAATGCCCATACTTCGACCTGAACGCTGTCTTGGGAATATCCTCCTTCCGAACCCTCACTTGATGATACCCTGAACGAAGATCTATCTTGGAGAAAACTCTAGCCTTTCTCAACTGATCTAATAAGTCGTCGATCCTGGGTAATGGGTACTTGTTCTTTACTGTTGCCGCATTTAGCTTCCTGTAATCGATACACAATCTGGATGACCCATCCTTCTTTCCCACAAGTACCACTGGTGCTGTCCATGGTGACACGCTAGCTTGGATGAACTTTTTCTCCTTCAATTCCTCTATGTGCTGATATACCTTGGCCTGCTCTGAATCCGCCATTCTGTAAACCCGATCTGATATTGGTTTAGTTCCTGGTGCCAATTTTATACTGAACTCAATATCTCTAACCGGTGGGAGACCTAGAAGTTCTTCAGGAAATACGTCCAGAAATTCTTCAACTACCTTCGGAATCTGAACTTCTTCCATTGCTGTTACTACTCCCTGCTCTTGCTGAGTTGCCTCTGACCTGATCAAGGTGAACCTCTCCATGTCTGGAATATCAAAAGATACACTTCCACTACGACAATCTATTGTCGCATGACTGTCTTTCAGCCAGTCCATGCCTAAGATAACGTCAAAATTTCTAACAGAAAATTCTATCAACCGGGCGGGTAAAGGATGCCCGCACACTACAACACTACATGCTAAACTAACTCTACTAACTCCCACGAGCCCATTACCAGTGAGTATATTCAACCTCCCTGGCAATGCCTCGAACTCCATTCCTAGTCGTGTTACAAATTGTGCAGATATAAATGAGTGGGATGCTCCCGAATCAAACAATGCTACTGCGGGATAAGAGGCGACGAGAATGTTACCTGTCACAACATCTCCCGATGCCAATGCCTCTTCCAAGGACAGAGTGAATGCCTGTCCTCGACCTCCTTGTTGGTTTCCATGCTGTGGCCTAGCCTGGTGCTGCTGCTGGCCCCTTCCTTGATGGTGCTGGGGTGGTCTATGCTGGTGTTGCTGCATCGGCGGCCCCTGCTACCGAAACATCTGAGCCTGTGATACTAACGGACGCTGCGCCAACGGCCTCACTGCCAATGCTGGTCCTCGATACTGCCCTGCCCCTGGTGCTGGCAGAGCAGGAAAATGCTGTCCTGGTCCTCCTGACCTTGAATTCATGGGACATGTGGTAACCCGATGATCTGGGTTTCCACATATCAGACACAGTCTATTCAATGTCCGACACATATCTCTAGTGTGTTCTATCTTTCCACAATAAGTGCAGCCCGCCGGGGGTTGCTGGTTCTTCCTCTGTTGCTGTTGCTGCTGCCTGGGTGGTGGTGCTGGCCCTCGCATCGCCACATCGTGGATATGAATGCCAGAGGATGGTGTTGTTGTTCGGGGCGCTGCTCCCCCTCCTCCTTCAATCTGACTGTGGGATCTCTTCTGACCCCCAGTCCTTGCCGCAAGCCTCTGAATGGTGATCTCATACCTTCGAGTCGCCGTCAATATCTCATCAAAAGTCTGGTAATTGTGCTCTTCTATCAATTGCAAGAGCTCAAGATGAAACCCTTGCTGGAACCTCATCGCCCTCTGGCGTTCCGTTGCTACCATCTCTGGGGCAAACCTACTCAATCTGCAGAACTCCGCTGCATAAGCATCTACAGTCTTGCCAGCCTGTCTGAGGTTGATAAACTTCTGTTGCAGCTCAAACTGCGCCACAACTCCATAATACTTCGTCTTGAATCTTGCTGTAAAATCGTCCCAAGCAACAGGACGTCTGATGCCTACCTCCTCTGATTCCCACCAATCACGTGCGAGATCCTGAAGTAACAACTTCACTAGATCCACACGTTCTTCTGCCGGCACCTTAGCGGCTGTCAGAATAGCCTCGATATCCTTAAGCCATGCATCTGCTGAGATGGCATCCTCCGTGCCTTCGAAACGGCGGGGGTTGTACTTGTAAAATCGGGCTGATGCTCCTGAATCTGGCCTCGCCCCTCTTTCCAATGCAGTCTGTAATCCTTGGTTGAGTAGTACATTCTGCTCCTGCAACTGAGCGTGCATGCGCTGCTGGGCTAACATCTGGTGTTGCTGAGTGGCCATCATCCCTCTCATGATCTCTAGAAGGGCTGGTGTGTCCACTTGGATAGGTGGAACTGTTGGTGGGGGTGGAACATCTGGATACTGCGATCCAGCTGCTGCTTCCACTATCACTTCTTCTTGGGTAGCCTCTTGAGTTAGTACCGGCTCTTATTGCTGACCAACTTGGTCAGGTTGTCCATGTTGCTGTCCAGCTCTGACAGGTACGGACGAGGTGCCCCTAAGAAAAGGGACAAGAGAACAATCAAACGACCGGACATGAAGGATCAATGAAGTCAAAGGATACTGGAATGTCAAGCAAGGGTTGAGAACAACGAATCATGAGATCAAGGGGGAACACATGTGATTGAGACATCCTATAAATCAAAACACCCCATAAGTCTGAAATCAGACCTGCATGGGCCACCACTAAAACCTTGTCACGCCCCAGAACCAGAATACTGGAGAACGGGGGGATGACTCAGCCAGCTACGTATTACGGGTAGATGAATACCGTATAATACGATCAATACTGTCTAACCAGACGAGGGGGTGTATACTACATAAAAGTCCTACTATGGTCACTTCACATCTATTGTCTCAATCATTCAAACAAGAAACAGGAATATAGAACATGTAAGGTAAAGCAGTAATGCGTCCCAAACGCTTTGTCAAAATGTTCTTGACATCTGGCTTTACAAAACATAGCCAGATGATGTAGTAAGGTATACACAATTGTTATCAGTTGCAGTCTGACTTTAGTTACAATTATGTAAAAAGTAAGTACAAGACAATCCGACTAACATGTCGGTGCCAAACGGCAAAGTATAAAGTATTTAACGAAACGAGCGGGGAAGTAAGAAAACCCACTCGAGTCCTCCTGCGATCATCCTTATAGTGTTGACCATCTTGGAGGTAGAAGTAAGCTGGGTCCTCGGGGACTGGCTCTAAATCTGGCCATGCAAAACCATAGAGGTTAGACCTCTAATAGCAAGTACCACAAGGGAGGACGATATGAAGGACTAAACCAGTAAGTAAGAGAATATAATAATAGATCTCTGCTTGCTACTAGGACTCACATCACATCAAGACACTTCGAACCAACCTCCCAACCAAACAAGGACAGAAATTGGCCCGTCATGTCCTGACATTCTGATCATCCCAGTTAGGTAACAGAGTAGGTACAGTACACAAACAAATCATCTTGAACGGCCAATCAACTACTACGGCTTGCTACTGTGTGTTCCAAGTTATCCTGGAATAATGCAATTAGGGATTCCTCAGTTCTTACTATGTGCAAGCAAGGCTAGTCTATCCAGTCAATCAATTTGGCCCATGCATGAATTAGACGAGTCCTAGCAGGACGCTCGTCAATATACAATATACAATAATAATAAAAGTAGATACTGTTTCCTGCCCGTGTGGCAGATTTACAGTACCTGTGGGAACCAGCCGGCCCGTCGGGTACTACTCGTTCCAAGGGGGCTGCCATGTAAGAATTCAGGAATCCATTCTCTCCATGCAATCATTATTTTATTTAACTTAATAGTCCCTACGTTGAGTAAAATCTCATGCCGTGGATCATGGTCATTCAAATGAGTACTTTCGTACGGGGTACGATATGCACAACTCTACAACGATACCAGTGCGGTTAGGTTGTAGGTCTTACATAGCGTAATGCAACAATCAAATCTAACCACGGTAAATATGCCTTGACCATAAAGTACACATTCTTCTTTCGTAGAAAATAACTAAATAATTAAATAAATAATTTGAAGCCTGCATGTGCCTGTATATCAATATTCGAGATTAGCCAGTCGATTACAATAGTTCATTTCATGAACGTGTCTCATTCATTCAATTCAATAAGACGACTAGCCAGCCTCTTTAGTTCCAACTAGGAACGCATGATCAATTTTAGTCAAGCTAACAATTATTAATCAAGATAACAATCAATGTTAATTACTGCCAAATTCGGGAAATAAAAATTCATTTCAATCGTGTCAATCAAATCGTAATTTACCAAGTTCAGGACAAAAGGCGTAAGGATATAAAATGGACGTAAAATATCTAATAAAATATCAATATTCAGGGCTATAGAATAATCATGCGGCTAAGTCTAATGCAGCCAGGATAGATCTTATGCGGCAAGGAAAGGAGTCGGGTTTATGCGGCTCAGGGGGTAGAGGCACATGCGGCTGAAAAGGCGGGAACCTATGCGGCTGGCGGGGGGGGACTAGCTCCCATGCGGCAAGCGGAAGGGATGTTCCATGTGGCTAGGATGAATTGGGCTCAAGCGGCCGAAAAAGACAAGACACATGCGGTCAGCGGAAAGGGTACTCATGCGGCTGGCGGTAAATGAGTCTATGCGGCTCAACCAAGTCGAACCCCATACGGCCGGGTCAAGAAGATTGCTTATGCGGCTGGGTTTAGGAGAGAAATCCATGCAGTCAGGAAAGGGATTCGGTCCTAAGTGGCTGAGAGTCCCATGCGGCTGAGTTACTTGCC
Source organism: Iris pallida (assembly GCA_029216955.1). Classification (NCBI taxonomy): domain Eukaryota; kingdom Viridiplantae; phylum Streptophyta; class Magnoliopsida; order Asparagales; family Iridaceae; genus Iris; species Iris pallida. The sequence goes on along the minus strand of JANAVB010034730.1, from coordinate 81,834 downwards.
GCATGAAGTGTCATGCGGTCAAGTCAAGCCCATGCGGCCAGGAGAAGGAGTACAAGTTCATGCGGCTGAAAAAGACGAGGGCGCATATGCGGTTAAGTGGGGAAAGTCCATGCGGCTGGGAATCACTTGCCGCATGATTTATTCATGCGGTCAAGTCAAGTACTGTTCTTCTTCTCCAAGTTTCAGAGAAGAAGAACACCATGAACCCAAGCTTCAAAGTCCCATAAAACCTTCATCCAGAGTCCAAATTCGAACTTCCTTAGGTCAAAATTGGGTAGAACGAAATTCTCTACAACATGGAACCATCAAAACTTGAAGATATCAAAGTTTACTAGATCAAAACCTAAGAAATCCAAAAATATAACAAACTTAGATCTACAACAAATTAGCCCTGGAAATTGAAAATGCTAAGTACTAAAGAGGCTTAGAATCAAATAAGGAGGATGATGGAACAATAATAATAGGGATCCATCAAGAAGCAAGTTGGCACTTGCCTACGGTTTGGTAGATGGAGAGAGTAATGAAGAAGAAGAAGAAGTAATAGTGAAAATGAGTAATGAGGAGAGAGAATGGTGAGGGTGGCTTTAAATATGGAAGGGGTGGTAGGTGGGAGTTGGGCCGGGTCCAATGGGTCCAATGGGTCGGGTTGCACGGGTCCAACAAGGCTAACCCGAAAGTAAGACTAAAGCAGGAAATAAAATGCAGGTAATAAAATTACAGGAAGAAATATAGAAATAAAATTGCAGGAAATAAATTAACATGAAAATTAAAGAGCAGCTAATTAATTAACATGAAAATTTAAAGAGCAGATAATAGAATTGCAGAAAAATAAAGTACGGAAAATAAAATACAGATAATTAATTAACATGAAGTTATTAAGAATTTAAATACAGGATACTACATGATAAATGCTAAATAAATACATTCAGGCAATATACGTATTAAAATACGCATTCTGGGAACGGGGAGTGACAGGTTTAAACAAACCAATTAGGGTGGACCCATGCTTCCTGTGCCTCTGGTAAGGACTAAGTACTACTGTACTTCTGGAGCGACGAGAAGACCGTGCTTTTGGAGACGACGGAGCCTCTGTGCTTTCAGGCGACGAGTGGACTTGGCTTCGAATGACGACGAGACTTCTGTGTATTTATAACGACAATGAAGCGATATTTTAGAGTAACAGAGTCACTGTGCTGTAGGTGATGAGTAGACTTATGCTTCAGGTTGGCGAGGTTACCGTGCTTTTGGAGCGATAGAATGATTTGTATTAGTTGTAGTAGGAGTTCCCAAGTCTTTTATAGAGAAGTGACTTAAGCTTCTGGATTGGAGTTGATGATTACGCCGTGGGAATGGAGATGGTGTGATGATATCACCATTATGCGCCTCATGTGGACGCATCTAAGTAGCCACGCCTCTGAACTTTGAAGGCCTTAGCTTTGGAGGAAAGGGTATAATATCCTTGTGTGTCTGGGGTTGGCGCAGGCAGGTAGCTGCGCCTCTGGAGTGAAGACATTGGTTTCTGAAGCAAAGGAAAAGGGGGGCCTACCACCAACTTGCTTCTGAGGTTCACTACAAAAAAGTATCTTTTTGGGACGACACTATAAGGAACACAAGTCTAAAAAGTCCTAAAAGTATAGTTCTAGGGACGGCTATATTTTTAGTAACAAAAAGTTATATTTTTTTGGGACAGATTGTGATAATGGATCACTATTTGGGACTAATAAAAATTTATGTTCCAAATAATACATATTTCTGTCCCAAATAGGTCAGCGGAAATACCACACATTTGGCGGCTAATTGCCAAATTTTATGGGAGAAAAGTTTACCTCCATATGTTTTTATCTTAATCGTTCGATCAGATGGCTTAATCTAGACCGTCCATCCCAAAACTTTCAGAACTTAGTAGATCAAAACTTTTAGAACTCAATATCAAAATAACCTAATTCTCTCTCTCTCTCTTTTCGATCAAAAACTGGATGCTGCTGCTTTCTCTCTCTCTGACCTAGGTGCTCCAGTACACACTCCATGAAGCAGGACGTCGACTCGACGCTGGCGCTGACGGCCCACGGAAAGTCACGATGGAGCCGGGCCATCCTCTCCGATCGCCACCTCCCCCGGTGCCGCGTCCTCCTCAAGACAGCCTTCGCCAGTAGGCGGCGCAAGCCCCCGACCAAGAAAGCTCAGCATCATAGGTCAATGGTCCAGGTTTGGGCTCCTATATTGATTTTGTGGGTTCTTCCTCTAAGTATTGCTCATTTTAACCTCTAATTTCTTTATGTGTCTATAGAAAATTCAACATGAGTTATAATTTTATTGATTGTGATCCTAATCATATTAGATTGATTATCTGCCAATGACGATCGAGATTTAGAACTTTTATTTGTTCCAGGATCTATTGAGCTATATAGTATCCTATACTTTAAATAAGATGTTCAATAAGCATAATAAATTTTACTTCCTCAGTGCTATTGGCTATTTGGCAATGCCATCCTTTCCAAGTCATTGAGTATTTAAGTACTGGCATATCTCTTGAGATTACTTTAATGTGCATTTAGGCCTAACTTTTTTGTTGTTGATATTTTGAGAAGGAAATGGTGAAGAACTCCCATGTTTCAAGGATCTCAAGTTTCATCATTGTTCCTGTGCCGTGTCTTACTTGTGTGATTTGGCTATGCAAGCTCTCGTTTTTAGAGGTGACATGCTTTACAACATGTTTCAATTCCTTTGGTTAAAATGTTGGATTTTGAGAAGATTTCTTACTTCTAGTATTTAAGAATGTCTACTTGACCTTGTCTTAAAAAAGGACCACAGAACTTGTTTGGAGTACTGAACTATACATGTTGTTTAAGAACTAGCATGACAGAAAAAATACTTTAGCCCTTGATAAGTGTTATAAGTAATATACTGCACAAGGTGTTCTAATGTGCGCATGTTCTTTGTACTCTTTTGATCACTAGTCCGTGCCAAATATGCTTACCGTTCTTCCAAATATTTTGAGCATTTTGAATGTTCTGTTTTGGACAGCATAAAGAAGCTTTTTTGCATGTGAAATGTTAATGGTTAGTTAAGAAAATTGTTTGGAAGTTTATTTTTACTTCTCTCTTCCGAAGGAAATTTGGCTTTTTTTTACTACCTATTGTTGGATCATAAGTCAGAACTTTTCCAACCATAAAATACTGTACATACTTCTAGCAATGTGTATTGACTAGCTTCCCAACTTTTTAAATCGAGTTGCATTGAACTTCAGAATGCCTAATCTAGTTACACATCAGTAAGTGGAGGGGAGATTTCTTGGAACCCCGTTCACCTTTCAAATGGGAGAGACTTATCATGATACATTATATATTTCTTGTTAACCAGTTTACTGTATAGTTCTTGCTACTAGTGATTAGCCTGAAATCATGCACTCCACGATGGTGGCGGCATGCCACGATACTTTATATCCCGTATTAGTATAATGAGAACTTTTAAACTACATGACACAACTAGCAAACAGTTCTGTATATGTTAATATGCAATGCTTTCTTATGACTTATTGTATGGCTTTAGCATATACAACTTGTAAACTACATGACACAACTAGCAAACAGTTCTCTATATCTCATGCCAAGTTTTACTTCTACAGGGAAGGAAAGAATAGTTGGGTATAGATTTGCATATGCCATGGTTGTATTTTAGCTTTAAAATGATCGTTTCCTGTGTATGAAGGGGCAGTAGTTTGCACCGAGTTTAGAGAAGCCATCATGTAGGTATAGTTTCCAAATTTCTCTAATCAATGACGCTATCTAGAGACATTTTTTTTAGTTCTAATTGAACACTTGGGAACTAGATTGTTAAGATTCATTTCTTGCTCTCTAGTTTAGTAGATATTTTACTATTTTTCACTTTAGAGTTTTGTCTTTGAATCTGGTTGTTGGTATCTTGACTCCCAAGTGTAATGTTTTCATTCATTATGTTTTTTGGCAGCTTTTCCCCTGCTCCAACACTGGCATTGGTAACTTTCTTGCACACTGCAAACTTAGCTAGCTTAAACAAACATTTTTTTGTCTTCCACTAGTAATAGCTATCAGCTAGAAAAATATGATATAATCTTCACATTTGCTTGTTTGTCACCATTACTGTTAACATGTGATTTTCCCTGCTGCAGCACTACATCGTTTTATTTTCTTATCTTAGTTCCTTCATGTTGTTTACTATATTAATAATTATTATTTGTATCATGTTATTACTCGTTAGTCTTTTGCTATTTTTTCTGAACATATTCATTTTCATAGTTCTAGTTCCTTTATGTTGATTTTGTTTATAAGCCTGGCGCTCGTGTACTCTACCTTGGAACTGCTTCGGGTACTACAGTTTCTCATGAATCAGACATTGTTGGATCTGTACTCTCTTCTATTTTCTAGACACTTTCCTTATCTAGACAACTTAGAAGGGTTGTTCATTAATTCGATGGGCTCAAAATCTGAAACAGTAAAAGGTACTTTCCATATATGCTGGCCTTCTGAATCTATTTTGTACCAAATGGCTTGACGAGAATTTATAGGATAGACTTCTAGTTAAAGTGAGCTATAAACTGTCTCATTCACCCTATCATCTAAATTGTTGTGCATATTGCTGCTTGTTGAATTTCAATTTTTTTCTATATTTTATTCTGTTTTACATCACCTAAGCAGTGCTCGGCCTCCTCATAAGTGACATAATGTTTTATCCTAATCATGAAAGGTCTACTTTGCACTCATCCATGCTATATTTTTTGTTTCTTCTATGTATAAAGTTGAGTCATAATTGAACATATTTGCTATCATTGATACTATCACTGAGCACAATTTCTGATCCCATCACTGATGCTATCACTAGTAAATTTGCTTGATACTACACTAGTACTACCACTGGGCACATATCCTTGGTAATCAAAATTGGAACTGATACTATCACTGAGCATATTATTTTTTGAGGTTCAACAAGTGGTAGAGTCCAGCTGGTCAGTGGACAACTCTCTTGCTGGTAATAGGCTCTTAAGCTCTAGTTCAATTTGAAGCAGAAACTGCTGACAAGTGGTCTGTAGCTGGCCATTTGAAGCAAAACCTTTTGAAGCTAACTTTTTGCTTAATTTCTAATGCTTATTGTCTATTAATGGAGAACACAAGTAGTTAATGAAGGAGAATCGGTTCCTCGGAGCGATCTACACCTAAAAAACAAAAATATATTGGCGGATCTCTGGTGTTCTTGATTATCTTGGATATGTAAGGTATGTCTAACACTCCACCTCAAGATGATGGTAGAACACTTTGATTTTGACAAAGGAAAAATACAAACAAACCGAAAGAAGTATCCTCTTTGGTCACTCTTGTCAATTTTCACTTAACTGAGTTTCTGCTTTCGATGTCATCAGTCTACTTCATATTATGGCAGAATTCAACAATGCAAGTTCTTGTATTACTGACCCTTAGATTATATCAGCACTAGTTTAGGAATGAATATTTTCATGCTTCATTTTATATGTTGAATGTGTTGAACATATCAGTGGTTGTCATGCTAGTGCACAACTTTGGGAAGATACAAATCTTTTTGACTTGGTGACAAACAATTTTCATACCATATAGGGTATCAAAGCTAAGGTTGGAAGTTCCTTTGTGTCATCTTTATATATATATATCTTTTGGGAGAAGTTCTCAGGTATCACTTTTCAGATTCCTGTCAGATTCCCATATGCCAATGAATCTATGTTTTCACACTTCCCATAAAAGATACACAGTTCATCTTTACCTATTCGTATAGACTTTCTTCTAGTCCAACGGAACTTGAGGGTTGCTCCTTGGTTGCATGAGCTTAAAGTGCATGGGCAACAAAATAGGGCTGCCTACCAGTCAATCTGCATCTTAGTTATGTTGCAAGGACCTTGAAATATTTTCTTAAAGGCTTATAAGAGTTTGTTCCTATATACGAGACCCATCCAATCAAGAACAACATGTATGGGGTGGGCTTTGACCACAATTTTGGACTCTGGTTTATGACACACTAGCTCAAACAAATATGATGATAAAAAGAGGGGCTTTTAAGGGGGCTTTCAACTTTGGTCCTTCAACATCAATGCCCGATACACCAAGTATCTCTCTCTCGCCCTGCTACCAGAGAAGGTTCCAGCATATGTTGATAGGAACTGTACTTAGCTTGTTGGTAAGGCCTTTGATAGGAACTGTACTTAACCATTGGGACCTTTCACATACTAGCAAAGTTGTTTGTCTGGAATATCTTCTGTCTTCTGTCTTCTGTCTTATGTCATCATTCATTGGAATATCTCACTATTTTTCTTACGTTACAAGTTACAAACAATAATGACTCTTCTGTCCCTAAAATAAAAAAGGTTAAGAATTTGATCATAAATAATTTTTTTACTGTTCCAGTGTATAGCTTACTACTATGGTAGCAAATGACGAGGAAAGCAACATCTGGGATCCTCGAGTCTTGATCCTCCATTGGTGCTGGTCATGACCCTCTACCAACGCTTGTGTTGCCAATGTCTAGTGAGCTCTGATATGCTCTAATACACCAGTGTGCACTTAAATTTCTTCTGATACACCACTGTGCTAGCATTAATGAAAACTTCAGGTTATATACATTCTTTTCAAATTGTAATAATGTATTGTCTGATTGGTAATGCCTTTAGCATTGTTTAAAACTTTACGTTATATGCATTCTTTTTTACATAATAATATTTTTTGATATCAAGTCGATACAGTGGTGACATATCGACCTAAGCAAAAATGAAGCACTGCTCACTTATGTTCATGTTAAGGGTTTTGCATGATTTTTATCCAAGCAAAATCTATCTGCAGTAGGGATAACACATAGGTAGGATTAACTTGTCCCCATGAAGCATGGGCACTCCAAATATTGTCGATAGTGTCCAGGTCGAATATGTATCGGACAAGATATTGGTGAAACATGTGTTCTCATTTTCACTCTTATATAATTATTTCTTACTATCATCATTAACATTGAAGGTTGTTGTGATTTTTCCATATAAAGCCTTCAAAATGTGATTATATTATTTTGATATACTAAAGGATTTGTAGGAACGTAGCTGTTGAGCTTCCAGAGCTCCCAAATGCAGTTTTCTTCAATACCTGCTGAGCTTTCGGAGCTCCCAAATGCGTGAAGATACCTGGAAGATTATTTGATAATCTTGTTTATCCTTTTTTTCTATTAGTTAATATTTGTTGACATCTTCAGCAATGTCAAACCATGCCTTAGAATGTATTAGGATACAAAGTTGGACAGAGCTTGATCAATAAAAGGAAATTTCAGGAAGGAAATTTCAGAAATTTAGGTACGCATACACTATCACCTACACACCTAACAAAAGACACATAAATCCCTGATACATCAACCAATCTACACAGACACTGCTATTAGGACTGCAGCAAGTTGTAGTTTTCTATGTGCAGAAATAGGTAATTCTGCGACATGCCCATATATGTTCAGACTTCTTGCAGATGTATTCCAGTGTGATAAACGGTAGGGGTGTGCATCAGTGTTGTTAACTTATAACTATCAAGTTCTATTTTATATGCGTGTGCATTTAGTTTTTATGCATGTGCATTTAGTTCTTATGCTTTATGTTCATCTATTTCAGCATCTATCTTATCTACTGGCTTGAATTCAAATTAGTACGAGATTATGCCTTTGCAAATTTATTTTGCCTGCAGGTTGCATTACCTGTTGCCCTTGCTTTGTAACTGCATACTGCACTACAAGTATGCTGCTTCTCTGCAGTATTATGCAGGGGAAAACCTGTGTCAGTTAGTGAGCAGCCACATTAACTACAACAGTAACAATTAGCAGTATAGTATGTGCATGAAGGAATTATGTATGGGGAATTCATTATTGGGCAGTGTGTGGTGCATTGTGCACTGCACATAGGAATGTGCAGGCAGTATGGACTGAATTGCATTCTAGTAAACTGCAGTATGGGGCAACATTTTATAGGCATTGGTAAATATCATATATACATAAGAGGGATATCTATATATGTATAGATAGGGATATATACATATATATAACTAGGGGCAACATTTCATATTTGTACCATATTCCAGGTTTAGAAAGGCTTGGGCAAATGAGAGACATACCATGTACAAAATTAGAGAATATATTTTTGTCCACTTGTTCTACAGATCTATCATGTCTTTTAAGTTACTATTGGAATCTAGATTGTTGGCATTGTTCGACACCCTAAAATCCATACACTCATATACAAATCCATATGCTCATCTGAAATGTCATATTCCAATCCCAAGTTTTTGGAAGTACCTATTATTTATTCATTGTTTCTATTACTCAGGAGCTCTAAAGAGGGTTTTATATGATCAAAGTAAACCACACAGCACTCATAAAATGAGGGGTGACTGGAGATACTTAATTGTCCTTGTTTCTTCATAATGGCAAAAGCTTTCAGTTCTGGTAAATTGATAAAAAATCCCCTTAAAATTTCACATGAAATAGAAAATCATTATACTATAAAGAGGTTTTACTAGCTAAAAGGTAAATTGTGTGTTTGTACCGCATGTTGATCTATAAACTGGACCTTGGCAAAACAATCCAACATGTACTCTTTCAGATCCTCACTAGCAAGCTCATAAGTTTCTAACGATTATCTTTTATAGTCCTTAAGTGTAATAAAATTAGACTACCATATATAACAAGGGATTTACTCTAGCAACCTTCATTGTAATGGAATGTTTATTCAACCATACATTTGACACTTATGTTTGATGGCAATGAGATGTCTTGAAGTGTCAATGTGTGTCACTCCCCGATCCTGGAATACGTATTTTAATACGTAAACTAATAAATTATATTTACCTTGAATTTATACGATATTTATTATGCAGTATTTCTTCATGTATTTCCCAGAAATATTCGACAAAATATTATTTTCTAATTTATTTTCTGCATTTGGGCCTACAGTTTTGGCTCATTTGGGTAACCTATTTTTGGTTCACCAATGGTTCATCATGAACCCTTTGGTTCATCATGAACCCATGGGTTCAAGATTCTATATAATAACTCATCTCATTCTCTCTCCTCTCATTTACTTCCTCTCATTTATTTCCTCCACCAACCAAGGCAAGTACCAACTTGCTCAAGAGATGGATCCATATTTTGTCATTGATTTCTTACAAAACTATTTGCCAAAATATGTTCTTCTCCTCAATCTATACTAGTTTAGAACTTGCAAATTTCCATTTTGAAGCTTTGATTTTTGTAGATCTAAGTTTTAATCATTTTTGGATTTTGCATGGTTTGATCTACTTTAGTTGGATTTTATGGGTTTTTGATGCTTCCATGTGGAAGAGCATTCAGTTTCACCCAAATTGGAACTTTGGAAATCTGGATTTGGAGTTCGGATGGCCAAGTTGTGATATTTTGAAGCTTTGGGTTCATCCATGGTGTTCTTGCTGTTTGGAGAAGACAGTGAGCAGTGTGCTCCTGTTTGAGCATGCTTCCTGTTGGAAGCGTCTCTCCCCTTGAGACTGCGTGACTTTTCACACAGCTCTCCCCTTGAGACTGCGTGACTTTTCACACAGCTCTCCCCTTGAGACTGCGTGACTTTTCACGCAGCTCTCCCCTTGAGACTGCGTAACTTTTCACGCAGCTCTCCCTTTGAGTTTGCGTGACTTTTTACGCAGCTCTCCCCTTGAGTGAGCCTGCGTGACTTTTCACGCACGCCGCCTTGAGTGAGCCTGCGTAACTTTTCACGCACGCGCGCCTTGAGTGAGCCTGCGTGACTTTTCACGCACGCTGCCTTGAGTGAGCCTGCGTGACTTTTCACGCACGCTGCCTTGAGTGAGCCTGCGTGACTTTTCACCCCTTGAGCGTGCGTGTTTTTTGTGCGTACGCTTTTGATATTTTATTAGATACTATATGCCCATTTTATATCCTTACGCCTTTTGTCCCGAGCATGATATGAGCACTAATGTGACCCCGGAGAACAAAGTGTTCCTACCCGATACATGTACCTGAATGTCCCAGTTCTTGTTCATGCTCGACAAATGACTCGTAACTCCACATGGCGTATTTACAATGATGCATTACACTAAGGAGGGTAGCACATGTTAACATACTGATTGACATGGATCCTCTTTGGGGTACTCGTACTAAAGTACGACTTTAGGGGGATAATCATGTAGGCCACAGCATGTGAGTCCAAGATTTCACCTAGGGTTAAATTAGGCAACTAAACATACTAGATGCATGGGGAGGGCAAAATCCCGAGATCGTGTTACACCAGCCGCCTTGAGATATTGTCTTGACGCGCCGGCTGGTCTCCACAGATACTGTGTCATCTGCAACGAGTGGATGACTGTATCCGATTAATTCCTGCTATATATTATATGTTTTAGCAAGGTGGCCTTACGAGGGACCTGTGCTCAATTATACCTGTCTACGCGAACCCCTGGGTTGGCTAGCCTTGCTGGAAAGATACGATCTGAGGATTTTCTAATAACATGACGCGAGGATAACCTCGTTCCACTAGAAACGCGTAGACTTGATTGGCCGTGAAAACGACTTGTTTGTACCCTATTACCTTCCGCGAATAACTGAGGAAAGCGGACTGTCATGGTACGTGATCCAACCCATGTTCTTGTTTGATTGTTGGGTTGGTTATCGTACTATGATAGGCTGTGGACCGAAGTTATGAACGGAAGACTTATTCTGTTTGTGAAGTGCTACTTCTGTGAATGACTAAGGAACATGGTCTATCATGGTACACGATCCAACCCATATTCTTGTTTGATTGTTGGGTTGGTTATTGTGCTGCGATAGGCTATCGACCGAAGTCACGATCAGGAGAGTTTATTGTTTATACCTTTTAACTTATGTGAAAGTTATAGAGTACGACACGTCCCGACTCCATGCGGCACCTTTTGTCCTTGTTTGGTTGTAAGGGTGCCATATGGGTTCGAGGATGTTGCGCTACCCTATAGAGAATAGCGTAAGTATTACTATTATCAATCATTCTATTATCTGGGTTTTTAATCTTAACTCTTGTGCCCCTTTGGCGGTACTTGCTATTCGGGGCTGACCCCGCTAGTTTTGTTTGGCCAGATCTCATAGCAGAGCCGGCGGACACGATCTTCCTTCCTGACATCCATGGTGCATACTAGGAGCATGGCGGTTCGGGGACTCGAGTGGGTTTCTTCTCCACCACTCCTGCTTATACTTTTGCGGCATTTAGCCACCGGCACCTGTTAGCCCGATTACTTGATATTTTGTGACAGTACATAATTATAATTAAATAGACTGCAGCTGTGTATAATTTTGTACTCCTGACTCTCTGAGATAGCTAAATTATAAAGCTAGTCTCTCATGATCATTTTGATGAAGCGTCAGGGACGCCTTACTGCTTTATCTTTAATGTTCATTTCATTGCTGATGTGACTTGATTGATTGAGACATAGAACTCTGTGGGACCATAGGAGACTTGATTGTAGCATGTACCCCCTAGTCTCTCGACAGCCACGATCGCCGTATGACGTTACGTACCTCATATGGAGTAGCTGGCCTAGTCCGTCTCCGTATTTTCGTACTGGGGCGTGACAAGGTTTTAGTGGTGGCCCATGCAGGTCTGATTTTCAGACTTGTAGGGTATTGCGAATTATTAGGAGTCTCAATCAAAACTTGTTCCCCTTGAAATTCCGTTTCGAATTCTCTGTCCTTGCCTTGATCTCTAACCTGACTTGCATCCTCGAAATCTTCCTCGTCCGGACTTGATAATCTTATATTCTTCTCTATAGGGGTGCTTCATTCTCAGTAGCAGGTGAGGCCCATGAGGAAGAGCAGCAAGAGCATGGCTCGACTGGGCAGCAACAGGGGAGAGAACCTTCCCCATGGCAGGCACAAGCAGAAATGGAACCCGAGGCAGTACAGCCGCCGGTTATTGAAACTCCTGCAGCACCAGCAGCGACGGCAGTACCAGATGCCGTAGCACTCCTGGAGATCATCCGGGGGATTCTTGTTACTCACCAACAGCAACAGACTCAGCAGCAGGAGCAGAACGTGTTGCTGAACCAAGGGATTCAGTTAGCTCTTGAGAGGAGTGCCGGGGTTGACTCGGGAGCATCAGGAAGGTTCCGTCGCTTGAACCCGAGGTATTTTGATGGCACAGAGGATGCCATCACTGCGGATGTATGGATTCAAGACATTGAAGCCATTCTTGTGGCAGCCAAGGTTCCAGATGATGAGAAGGTTGATCAGGTCAAATTAGTACTTCAGGATCTTGCCCGCGACTGGTGGGCATCAGAAGAAGTTGGTATAAGACGCCCTGTTCGTTGGACCACCTTCAGTGACAGGTTCAAGGCCAAGTATTTTGGCGTAGTAGCTCGATATAAACTCCAGCAGAAGTTTTTCAGTCTCAAGCAAGCAGACAAGACCGTAGATGGGTATGCAGCAGAGTTCTGCAGATTGTGCCGTTTCGCACCAGCAATGGTAGCAACGGAGCCAGAGAAAGCTATGAGGTTCCAGCAGAGACTTCATTTTGAACTATTACAGCTTCTGGAAGGACATGACTACCAGACGTTTGACGCTGTTTTGACGGCCGCTCGGAGGCACGAGCTTATCCAGCAGAGGTCGGCATCGAGGACAGGAGGTCAGAAGAGATCTTATTCCCAGGTTGGAGGAGGAGCAATGCAGCGAACATCGGCACCAGCACCCGGTGTACGTATTCATGATGCAGGAGCGCTGCGGAGGACGGTCGTGTCAACTAATACAGTGCCAGTTCGGCATCAGCAGCCGAGGAACCAACAACAGCGTCAGGGAGCACCCCAGGAGTGTACATTCTGTGGGAAGGCAGGGTACACGAGGGAGGTGTGCCGATCAGCGAATGGCTTATGCTTGAGGTGTGGTAGTTCAGACCACCGTATCTCTACTTGTCCTATGATGCAGAGGCCAGGGGGGCCAGCTCAGCAGTTTCCAGCATTGCCAGCTCCGGTGGCAACCCCGAGTGGAGGGCCAGTATTAGCAGTAAGGCCCCTAGCCCAGCGTCTACCAACGCAGGCTCAGATGTTCTGCCAGGTATAGGAAGCCGAAGGCCCTCAGAGACAGCAACAGCATGGTCGAGGAAGGCCGCAACAAGGAGCTCAGCGGGGCCAGGGGCAGGCTCTCACATTATCCTTGGGAGAGGCTCTAGCGTCTAGTGACGTGGTGGCAGGTAAAATTCTCGTCACCTTATTTCCCGCTGTAGCATTATTTGATTCAGGCGCTACTCATTCACTCATCTCTGTACAATATGCTACACGGATTGGATTAGAGTTTGAGACATTGCCGGAGAGGATGGATATACTCACCGGCAATAGGCTCGTAGAAGTTAGCAGAGTGCGCTTTTTATGTCCGGTGGAGGTGTGTGGGCATTTACTGCCCGCATCATTGATTGAATTCCCTATAGGGAATTTTGATGTCGTTCTTGGCATGGACTGGTTGAGAGACAGTCATACGACAATTGATTGTAGAGGAGGTAGGGTCATATTCACCGTTCCTGGGATGGAGCAGTTCATCTTTACTCTCACCTTGAAGAATCAGGCCGGAGACGTCATCTCAGCAGCAGTGTCAGAGCCAGGACAGATTCCGAGAGTGGTCGAAGATTTTCTCGACGTCTTCCCTGATGAGCTCCCAGGGATACCCCCAGTCAGAGAGGTAGAATTTAGCATTGAGTTGAACCCTGGAACGAGGCCTATTGCAGACAGAGTTTACAGAATGTCGCCGTCAGAACAGGATAAGTTGTATTAACATGAAGAGGAGTTGAAGTCTAAGGGATTCATCCGAGATAGTAAATCGCCCTGGGCCGCGCCAGTGATTCTAGTTCCCAAGAAGGATGGGTCGACGAGGATGTGCATCGACTACCGCAAGCTGAATGCAGTAACAGTAAAGAATAAGTACCCACTACCAAGGATTGATGACCTGTTTGACCAGTTGAGCAAGGCCAGCATCTTTTCCAAGATCGATCTTCAGTCAGGATACTATCAAGTAAGAGTCTGGGAGCAAGACATACCGAAGACAGCATTCAGATCTAGATATGGGCATTATAAGTTTTTAGTAATGCCCTTTGGACTAACCAACGCCCCCGCAGTATTCATGGATTTAATGAACTGCATCTTTCTGCCGTATTTGGATAAATTTGTGGTGGTGTTCATAGATGACATTCTTGTCTATTCCAGCAGTGAAGAGGAGCATGAGAAACATCTTAGGACTGTCTTACAGACATTGAGGGAGCATCAACTTTATGCGAAGCTCGACAAGTATAAATTCTGGTTAGATCACATTTCGTTCCTGGGGCATGTAATTTCTGGGGCAGAAGTGTCAGTGGATCCGAAGAAGATTGAGGCCGTAGAGCATTGGCCAGTCCCGAGAACGGTTGCAGAAGTGCGAAGTTTCTTAGGATTGGCTGGTTACTACAGAAGGTTCGTGGCAGACTTTGCCAAGATCTCTGCGCCCTTAATGCATTTGACGCACAAGGACGTAGAGTTTGTTTGGTCAGCTAGATGTCAGGCATCATTTGAAGAATTGAAGAAGAGATTGATCTCAGCCCCGATCTTGACGCTTCCAGTAGGAGCGAAAGGCTTCACAGTATATTGTGACGCCTCTGGGAAGGGTCTTGGATGTGTATTAATGCAGCACGGAAAGGTGATAGCATATGCATCTCGGCAGCTTTGAGACCATGAGAAGAATTACCCGACTCACGATTTAGAGTTAGCAGCTGTGGTGTTTTCACTCAAGTTGTGGAGGCATTATTTATACGGGGATCGGGTAGAGATCTATACTGATCATAAGAGTTTGAAATATGTATTCACGCAGCGAGATTTGAACATGAGGCAAAGAAGATGGTTAGAACTGCTGAAGGATTTTGATTTAGATCTTCAGTATCATCCAGGCAAGGCGAATATAGTTGCAGATGTACTGAGTAGGAGAGACAGTGCCTTTATCTTGACCTCGCAGAAGCATATCCTAGAAGACCTTCAGAGTATGGGAATCGAAGTAGTTTTGTCAAAGGATATAGGAAGAATGACCAGTATGCAGATTCAGTCAACCTTAGTAGAGAGGATAAGGGCAGCACAAGCAGGAGATCCACAGATTCAGAAGTTGCGATCGGAGTGTGAATCAGGCCGTAGGAAGGAGTTAGTGATTCATGAAGATGGTACGCTCAGGTTTGGAAACAGACTCTGTGTACCGAGTGGAGACCTTCGGCAAGAAGTTATGTCCGAAGCTCATAGTTCTATTTACTCCATTCATCCAGGAGGAACGAAGATGTATCGAGATATCAGGCAGTTCTTTTGGTGGAATGGCATGAAAAGAGAGATAGCGAGATTTGTATCCAAGTGTCTGGTATGTCAGCAGGTGAAGGCCGAGCAGCAGAGACCAGCAGGATTGTTACAGCTGCTTCCTATCCCAGAATGAAAATGGGAGCACATCACGATAGATTTTGTGACCGGTTTACCTAGATCCCCGGCTGGCAAGAATGCAGTCTAGGTAATAGTAGATCGACTCACGAAGGTCGCTCATTTCCTTCTCTTCCGAGTTAGACAAACTACTGAGCAGTTAGCAGAAATGTACATGAAGCAGATAGTAAGGCAGCACGGTGTTCCAGTTAGTATAGTATCAGATCGGGATACGCGGTTTACTTCCCATTTTTGGCGGAGCTTATACCAAAGTTTGGGAACCAAGTTAAGATTCAGTACTGCTTATCATCCACAAACTGACGGGCAATCAGAAAGAACCATTCAAACGTTAGAAGATATGCTACGGGAGTGTACCTTGGATTTTGGCGGATCTTGGGAGGATCACCTTCATCTAGTGGAGTTCTCCTATAACAACAGCTATCAGGCTAGCATTCAGATGGCCCCGTTCGAAGCATTGTACGGAAGGAAGTGCATGTCCCCTTTGGCATGGGACGACGTCGGAGAACGGAAGTTGTTTGGACCAGAGATGATCACGCAGACTGTGGAGATAGTTAAGTTGGTCAGAGAGAGCGCCTTCGAGTTGCACAGGACCGACATCGTCATTAGGCAGATCAGCATCGTAGGCCTCTAGAGTTCAGAGTTGGCGACCAAGTGTTTCTGCGGATTTCGCCTACTCGGGGTATCATCAGATTTGGAATCCGAGGAAAGCTTAGTCCAAGATACGTTGGTCCTTTTAAGATTCTCGCTCGGGTAGGCGATGTGGCTTATCGACTTGCCCTTCCGCCTTCGTTAACTGGCATACATGATGTGTTTCATGTGTCCCAATTACGTGGGTATGTCCCAGATCAGAGTCATGTCCTCGATCATTCTGAGTTAGTCGTTGGTACCGACCTAACTTACGAGGAACAACCTGTGTCTATTTTGGACCGGCGAGAGACGGTACTCAAGAATCGGACGATAAGCCTTGTCCGTATTTCTTGGAACCATCACACTTCGGGAGAGTCAACCTGGGAGCGCGAGGACGAGATCAGATCTCGGTATCCGCATTTGTTTGACTAATAAGGTATATTTTTGCACCTTTGACACGATTTCATGCCTATCTACACCTACTTGTTTTGCACTTTGTGATGTATGATAATAACTGCTATGATAGTTAACTTGTATATGATTGTGCCTTGCTCGCCCTGATTTCACTATCCTGTCTTGGCTGGAATTCCGAGGACAGAATTTTTCTAAGAAGGGTAGAGATGTCACTCCCCGATCCTGGAATACGTATTTTAATACGTAAACCGATAAATTATATTTACCTTGAATTTATACGATATTTATTATGCAGTATTTCTTCATGCATTTTCCAGAAATATTCGACAAAATATTATTTCCTAATTTATTTTCTGTATTTGGGCCTACAGTTTTGGCTCATTTGGGTAACCTATTTTTGGTTCACCAATGGTTCATCATGAACCCTTTGGTTCATCATGAACCCATGGGTTCAAGATTCTATATAATAACTCATCTTATTCTCTCTCCTCTCATTTACTTCCTCTCATTTATTTCCTCCACCAACCAAGGCAAGTACCAACTTGCTCAAGAGATGGATCCATATTTTGTCATTGATTTTTTACAAAACTATTTGCCAAAACATGTTCTTCTCCTCAATCTATACTAGTTTAGAACTTGGAAATTTCTATTTTGAAGCTTTGATTTTTGTAGATCTAAGTTTTAATCATTTTCGGATTTTGTATGGTTTGATCTACTTTAGTTGGATTTTATGGGTTTTTGATGCTTCCATGTGGAAGAGCATTCAGTTTTACCCAAGTTGGAACTTTGGAAATCTAGATTTGGAGTTCGGATGGCCAAGTTGTGATGTTTTGAAGCTTTGGGTTCATCCATGGTGTTCTTGCTGTTTGGAGAAGACAGTGAGCAGTGTGCTCCTGTTTGAGCACGCTTCCTGTTGGAAGCGTCTCTCCCCTTGAGACTGCGTGACTTTTCATGCAGCTCTTCCCTTGGGACTGCGTGACTTTTCACGCAGCTCTCCCCTTGAGACTGCGTGACTTTTCACGCAGCTCTCCCCTTGAGTCTGCGTGACTTTTCATGCAGCTCTCCCCTTGAGTGAGCCTGCGTGACTTTTCACGCACGCCGCCTTGAGTGAGCCTGCGTAACTTTTCACGCACGCGCGCCTTGAGTGAGCCTGCGTGACTTTTCACGCACGCTGCCTTGAGTGAGCCTGCGTGACTTTTCACGTACGCTGCCTTGAGTGAGCCTGCGTGACTTTTCACGCACGCTGCCTTGAGTGAGCCTGCGTGACTTTTCACCCCTTGAGCGTGCGTGTTTTTTGTGCGTACGCTTTTAATTTTTTATTAGATACTATATGCCCATTTTATATCCTTTCGCCTTTTGTCCCGAGCATGATATGAGCACTAATGTGACCCCGGAGAACAAAGTGTTCCTATCCGATACATGTACCTGAATGTCCCAGTTCTTGTTCATGCTCGACAAATGACTCGTAACTCCACGTGGCGTATTTGCAATGATACATTACACTAAGGAGGGTAGCACATGTTGACATACTGATTGACATGGATCCTCTTTGGGGTACTCGTACTAAAGTACGACTTTAGAGGAATAATCATGCAGGCCACAGCATGTGAGTCCAAGATTTCACCTAGGGTTAAATTAGGCAACTAAACATACTAGATGCATGGGGAGGGCAAAATCCCGAGATCGTGTTACACCAGCCGCCTTGAGATATTGTCTTGACGCGCCGGCTGGTCTCCACGGATACTGTGTCATCTGCAACGAGTAGATGACTGTATCCGATTAATTCCTACTATATATTATATGTTTTAGCAAGGTGGCCTT
Organism: Iris pallida; assembly: GCA_029216955.1. NCBI lineage: Eukaryota > Viridiplantae > Streptophyta > Magnoliopsida > Asparagales > Iridaceae > Iris > Iris pallida. The sequence continues at coordinate 63,517 of JANAVB010034730.1, read as the reverse complement.
ACGAGGGACCTGTGCTCAATCATACATGTCTACGCGAACCCCTGGGTTGGCTAGCCTTGCTGGAAAGATACGATCTGAGGATTTTCTAATAACATGACGCGAGGATAACCTCGTTCCACTAGAAACGCGTAGACTTGATTGGCCGTGAAAATGACTTACTTGTACCCTATTACCTTCCGCGAATAACTGAGGGAAGCGGACTGTCATGGTACGTGATCCAACCCATGTTCTTGTTTGATTGTTGGGTTGGTTATCGTACTATGATAGGCTGTGGACAGAAGTTATGAACGGAAGACTTATTCTGTTTGTGAAGTGCTACTTCTGTGAATGACTAAGGAACATGGTCTATCATGGTACATGATCCAACCCATGTTCTTGTTTGATTGTTGGGTTGGTTATTGTGCTGTGATAGGCTATCGACCGAAGTCACGATCAGGAGAGTTTATTGTTTATACCTTTTAACTTATGTGAAAGTTATAGAGTACGACACGTCCCGACTCCATGCGGCACCTTTTGTCCTTGTCTGGTTGTAAGGGTGTCATATGGGTTCGAGGATGTTGCGCTACCCTATAGAGAATAGCATAAGTATTACTATTATCAATCATTCTATTATCTGGGTTTTTAATCTTAACTCTTGTGCCCCTTTGGCGGTACTTGCTATTCGGGGCTGACCCCGCTGGTTTTGTTTGGCCAGATCTCGTAGCAGAGCCGGAGGACACGATCTTTCTTCCTGACATCCATGGTGCATACTAGGAGCATGGCGGTTCGGGGACTCGAGTGGGTTTCTTCTCCACCACTCCTGCTTATACTTTTGCGGCATTTAGCCACCGGCACCTGTTAGCCGGATTACTTAATATTTTGTGTCAGTACATAATTGTAATTAAACAGACTGCAGCTGTGTATAATTTTGTACTCCTGACTCTCTGATTTAGCTAAATTATAAAGCTAGTCTCTCATGATCATTTTGATGAAGCGTCAGGGACGCCTTACTGCTTTATCTTTAATGTTCATTTCATTGCTGATGTGACTTGATTGATTGAGACATAGAACTCTGTGGGACCATAGAAGACTTGATTGTAGCATGTACCCCCTAGTCTCTCGACAGCCACGATCGTCGTATGACGTTACGTACCTCATATGGAGTAGCTGGCCTAGTCCGTCTCCGTATTTCGGTACTGGGGCGTGACAATGTGTCATGAACTGCACAGGTGACCAAGGGTAACATTTTAACTTGAACTGACCAGTAATAGATGACTTGTGAATATAGAAATCATAGTTTGTGGTACCGACCGATACCGAGCTGATACGGCCGATACGATTCAATACCGACCAATACTCCGATTCAAAATCGTCGACCCTGATAAAAATAGTGCAAACCATGTTAACCTTTCATTTTGGACTTCTATAATTTCTCTTGGTGACAATGAAGATAGAAGAAGCCTTTAGTTCAGGACTTTTATCTCAGTGATGCACATGTTATAGTTATTTAGCATTCATAGGGTTGTATAGTATATATAGGGTTGTATAGTTATTTAGCCTGCAAGTTCATTACCTGTTGCACCAGAATTTTATGTTTCATTATTGTGCTTATGCGTTACCTATTAACGTATTCACAGGTGCCTGGGGAATGAATTTTAGGAACTTACACTCTTGATAATATATAGGAGTATGTGCATATATCTTTACCTTCAACTCCTAGGTACGCGTTATATATTGACAGTATTATAATTTAAAGTGTTAAAAGTCACATATGAACCTGCTTTGGCTTCTCTGCTTCAGTTATTCTTCTTGGCTACTTGCATAACATTAGTGCTTTGATGGTTTAAAGTATTTGACCTGTAATATAGTTTTTGGAGGTGTTTGTATTTTTTCTCTTTTTACTTTGACATATTCTTATTTCTTTAACCACCAGAACTTTACAGCACTTGAGAATCTTCATGTAAAATACGGAGTCAAGGGTGATACAAGTCCTGACTGCAATACTATCGGAATGGTTGACCGCAAATAAGTAGGCATTCAACATTTATACAAGCGGCCTGTTTACGGAAGATCAGAGGATTGTATGACTATGGTTTCCATCTTTTCTTTCCTTCCATCTAAGTATCATGATAGTCATTTTGTTGTTTCTTATAGCAATACAACATTCATTTCCCGGAGAATGGCCCACTCCCAGCTGATGCCCCCTCATGGTGTGAAGCCCCTTTTTATCCCGAAGGGATTCTAAGGTATGTGTTATCGTTTGCATTCTTGATATACATCTTTTATTCCCTCGATTTGCTTAACATAGTAGTCAGTGAAGGGATGTCTATATGATGCAACTCGGTAATGGCAATAGTGACTTGCTTGATCAGCTTGCAGTTTGGGCACGTAATTGTACATTTTGACATACCATTATGTTGGTTTGGTTGTGTTTGGCGTTAAGAGATAACGTGTACTTCTGTGCATTATGAAATTATACATAGTCTCATCCGATAATCTATTTTTCGTTTCACTATCCAGGATCACAAGAAAAGGATTGTTCACTGGCTGAATTATGTTACATTGGTTTCTTTCCAGTTGGAAGTTGAACTATGTTACATTGGTTTCTTTTTTGGACTATGATTTTTGGAGTCTGAATTTTGCATACTGTCTTTAAAGTTTGTTTCTCCATTTCCTTTCTTTCAAGTTAGAATTTGTATTTATTACATTGGTTTCTCTTATGGACTATGATTTTTTGGACTAAATTTTGCATAGTCTCGTGTCGGTATCGGTATCGAAACTTAAAGTTTGAGCTGCAAAAGAGTTTTGTTTCCCAATTTTTTCCTTCACTTAAAGCTTCCTTTTTCATTTGAAGCTTCCTTTGTCACTTGAAGCTTGTTACTGTACATTAGTTTTTCTGTACAGTAACAAGCTTGTTACTTGTAGTTCCCATTTTTGGACTTGAAGCTTCCCAATTTTTGGACTAAAGCTTGTTATTTGTAGCTTCCATTTTTTTGTAAGCAAGTCTGTACAGTTTGGAAGAACAGTTAGCAGGTCTGTACAGATGGATTGATCCTTTTGTTCTGTTTTAAACATTCATAAACTAATATAGTCTTGTCTGTACAGTTTGGAAGAACTTGTCTTTCTTTTCTGGTGGTTTGTATACAGTTAGCAGGTTGCTAATATATTGGCATATCTTATTTCATTTGTAGGTCATTCAAAAGTATTCTAGATATGCTAAAATGATGGGCGACTATCTTGTGATGGAAAAAAAATTTGGGTTCATTTTTTTGGTTCATGTTGGATATACTTGAATGTTCAAAAACATAGTGTAGTGCTTAATGTTTTGGGTTCCGAATTTTGTATATACGTAATGGTGGAGACAATGGGTCCATTTTGTAATGGTGGAGACAATGGGTTCATTTTGTAATGGTGGAGACAAGGGGTTCTTTGTAACTAATGGTGTGGGTGATGTTGTGTTTTGAATTTATTTTGGAAATGATGGTAAAGGCTGCTTACTGTTAAGCTTTTTCGTTGTTTATCAATTGAACATATATAGTTATATATGGATTTTATTGTCTTCTATTTAATGGTAAAGAATGCTTGATGTTGTTAAGCTTTTTTTGTATTGGAGCTCCGACACCTGGAGATACATCTGAGGACAATGATCATATGAATTATGTTATGTGTGTATTTAAATGGTATGTTTTATAGCTGGAAGATACAAACCATAATTTCATAAGTATTACTTTTGGGACGATTATGTAATTGTCCTAGATATAAATGACATACTTTTGTGACGCTGGCAAATATTTCTAGGACGGATGATATTCGTCACAAACTCTTTTATTTTGAGACAGTTTAGTAAACCGTCGTAAACATATAATAATTCAAACTCTTTTGGTACGGTTAGATTTTTTGACCCTAAAACCAAATTAGGACGGTATTTTCTGTCCTAAAACTTTTTGCCACGCCACCCTAATAGCACTGTCACTTACCGTCCTAAAATTCATCCCAAATTACAATTTGGGACTGATTTGAGCCTTTTTAAGGCAAATTTTTGGCGTCCCCGAAAGACACTTTTTTTTATAGTAGTTGGCACAGGCGAGTAGCTGCGCCTCTGGCTTGAAGGCTTTGGCTTCTGGATTAAAGAGCGATAAATAACCGCTTTTTAAGGACTTTCCTCTTAATTACCACCGTAATATGGAGAATTCCAAGGGTCTAAGACTGTCATTCATCGTGCTGAGTCTTAGGTTCATCCTATTAATGTGGGAATTCTGACTGTCGGCCATGTGGCATGCACTATAGGCCATTCTCGGTCCTTTAAAAGTGGAAGTTCTCCTGTGAAGAGTCATTGTCTTCTTCTTGGCATCCTTCACTACCATGCGAGATCCAAACTTAACTTTGAGCGACGATCGGCCTTTTATAAGTTGGCTGCTGGTTGAGGCTTTTCTCGTTCATAGGAGCCATATTCTTATAGAAGAACTCTGTGTAGAGGGAGCCATTGCTACCCTTAAGAAGTATTTAAATGTCCTCCTTAGGGAGTTCAACTCTGGGCGACTTCAGGGGGATCTTTGAGGTCCTGATGACCTAGGTCATGGGTGGATAGCCAACCAGAAGAGCCACAGGTTGTGCTATGTCCTTCCCATTCAGGGCTTCGCGACCTGCTGCACTCTTTGAAGGCTCGGGTCAATGACTTCTTCAGGAAGCTGCTTGCTTTGGCCAAGTGGCTGATATGCTTCTGGGAGGCTGCGCCTATAAAAAGGTCAAAATATGCCTGGGTGGAATTCAATCTTCTGGCATGAAGAAGAAGGGTTGCGCTTTGACGAAGACCGAATTCCTTGTAGACCCTTTTTGGCTCTGTCGAATCTGTACCAGATCCTTTGTAGATAAACATAATTAGTCCTTTTTGTGTAGTCTTGATGTGTCTTTACTAGACTTTAGTAGACGTGACACATAAGGGACTTCTTTCTATATCTTTTATTTTGTCTTTCTAGCACTTGGGTTGAGTCTTTATGTCATCTGCTCTGTGGCGAAGGGTTGTCATCAGCTGAGATTTTTCATGCTTTTACAAGACCCCTTTCAAAGTATCTTAAAATTGAGTCAAGCTCGGGATACTTTGAACAAAAGCATGAACACGTGGCAAGATTGTACTAGCTGGGTGATGGCTGTTGTCACGCCTAGCTCTTTAGCATTAATTATCCTGAGTCGTCGTTCCAGAGCAAGAGCTCCTGATGACTTCTTGATATTGGAGCCTCTTGTATCTTTGCAGGGAATACGAATCTCTTTGGCAAAGGAGGTTCAGAGTCACGTTCCTTCGGTCACTCGCAGTACTATCATCTGACATGGAGTGGAGCTTTGGCTTAGCTTGTAAGCTTCCTTCTGACCGATATCTGGCTCGTGCTTGGGCCACGCGAATAGTCTATATAAAGGACTACCCCTTTCAAGAGAAGACTCAGCTACTTCCACAATGGCCTTGCTTGCCCGACACTCGGCTGCTGACGACCATAGAGTTTGCTTGAGGCGGCCGTCGGTGGTAAACCTTTTCATCCAAAGAAGCTGTAGTAGAACTAACACTGGATGTCGAGACGTCCCCACGCTCTAGATGTCGTGGGCGTCAATGGCGTCTTGGACTTCTGCTTCTTGGATTTGGATTGCTTGCCATTCCGAGGAATAGCAAGGCCTGCAGCTGTGGTTGCTTCCATGGTCAGCTGGGAAGATAGAGGAGTCCTGTGCTGGTCTTCATCCCCGGCTTGGGCCAGTAGCTGCTTCGGGCAGTGGCTTCCTTTTAACCATGAAGTGATTAGCTCTATCACCGCCTCGCCCGCGTTATTGAGAGCTTGTACTGCAATTTTAGCATTTTTTTCTTCTGTGTATGTAACTACGAAGAGTCTGTAATAGATCTTTGTAGCCACATGTTTTGTATATAGAAGCTTTTCTGCTTCCTTTGCTTTTGTCTTCAAAATAAAGAAGGAATCTTCACCAAGGATTTCCTGATCATAGGGAATATGGACGTGGTAGGCTTAACCTTTGCCGAGATATCGAACAACAATCCAGAGGTAATATGGACGTAAACTGTTTTCTAGACCGCCGAAATAACCATAGAGCTGATGCGAGAAGAACGACTACTCAGGAGTAATATGGACATGGTAGCCGCATCTTCCAGGTGTAAAAGAGCAATCCAGAGGTAATGTGGACGTGAAGTGCTTCATCTACTTGAGAGAATATATAGGAGAGAGAGGGAGATCCCTTTACTATAACTCATAGGCACCCTTTTCAGGGGATGTGGGCGCCTATGTTGGTTCCGCCTTCAGACGTAATATTTTTTTAGAAACTTGTCATTGATGGACATCATTAGCAAGTCCCCATTAGGCTTAGCTAGCCGATAAGTACCGTTGGAGTATACCGTTTCTATGACGAACGGTCCTTCCCACTTGGGCTCGAACTTCCCAGCCATCTTTTGAGTCATTACTATCGGTCTTCGTACTGTCAAGGCGAGGTCATTCACTTGGTATGATCCTTTATGGACCTTTTTGTTGAAGGCCCCAGAGATGCAGGCTTAGTAAAGCTCGATCCTTTGCTGCACGAGCAAGCACTTTTCATCTAGCGCTTCTAACTCTTGTAACCGCCTGCGCTAATTATGTTCGACGGTTAAGCTTGCAGAGGCCACATTAGCAGACAACATCTTCTTAAAGACATGGCCAAGTGGAGGGGTCAGAAGAGTGTGAGCGCCTCATGACTTCTTCCTCTAAGTCTTCTGAGGTGGAAGTAGGTGTAACGTACCCCAACCCTCGACGGGTACATTAGTAATAGTTTTGAGCTTTTCCCTTTGGAGCATGAATCCGTAAGGAAAGATGCCGGCCCTTGCCATAATTGAGTCCCTTGTTGCTGTCCAGGTCGTAACCCATCTTCTAGATGAGGTGTTTGTCCTGTACAGTATAACGGTAGAACTGCATCTTGCCACTGTCGAGGTTTAGGTCTTCAAGAGTTATTCGCTACGGATGTTCCAATCGACCGAATATGATGGGTTCTTCTTCTTTTTTCCTGGTTGGAACTACGAAGTAGGCACCCCGGGCAGGGACAACTCGGCTCACATGATTGACGGTTGTCACCTGCGTCTGTAGCTTATGCAAAGAGTTGTCTAGGAAATATTTGGTGTTCCATCATACACAAGAGTAGTTCGAAGACAAATTCCTGTTAATAAAGTGGGATATCTTAACTCAGTGGATTATATCATCGAAAGAGTGTGCCTCCGTGTTGGCATAGACGTAGTCTTCTAGCTCTTCGTCAGTAAGGACTAGATCTGTTGCGGTAGGAGGGGGACGACGCTTCCCTTTCAGTTTGACCACTAAAGGGACTGTGGTTGCATGCTCCTGCGCCTTCGTGGTTGGCCTTGGAGACCTCCTGGGTAGCCTTATTCGTATCGGCTCCTGACCATCTTTTATCGTCACTGGAGGCGAAGGTGGAGATCTGTCCCGAAGCTTAACAACGAGAGGCACTGATACTTTGGGAGGCCTTTCTTTCAGTCTAACCTTTAAAGGTTCTTTGGTCGCTGCTGCGCTTTCTGAGGCTGTTTCTGCCTTGTCATCAGCATCATTGCTATCGTCATCCCAGGGAACTGACTTGTACAGATCAGCATCCGTATAGTAGGCTTCAAGTCCTCAGAATGGGTCGATATCAGCAAACTCTGTTTTGATGGTCCCATCGTTGGCCAAATACTTCATGCACTGTTGTAGGGTGGAACAGACAATCATGTACTCATGGATCCATGGTCGTCCTAGCAGCATATTATAGTTTATGTCAGCATCAATGACATAGCAAGTTACTTCAGTATGGAGATCACCAATCTGACACTTCAGGCAAATTTTTCCTAGAGGCTCGCTCTTTCCTGCATTGAAGCTGCTGATTATTGTGTTCGAGGCTGTCAACCGATGCATCAGAATCCCTAGAGTTTGAAGGAGGCTTCTTGGGATAATGCTCAGAAAGAAACTCGAGTCGATGTGGATACGATCGACCTTAATGGCACCGACAAACCCTATATAATATATGAGGCGATTGTGCCAATTATTCTTTAGCAACATGTCTTGCTGGGTGAAAGTGATACTGGGAATCACTTCGACCATGCTGTGGCAATATGGGCAAGCTGCGGGATCGTCTTTTGGTGGCCGAACCTAAGTAAGGAAGGACTCAACATTCTGTAAGGCTTCACTGAGGGCGTCTCGGGTCTCTTTAGACAGGCGGAGGAGCTCAAAAAGTGACAATCTAGCCAGAGTGTTGGCCAGCTGTACTAGAATATCGAAGTTATAGGGCTTGATAGGCCCTATTGCCGGATCCTTTCTGAGAGGTTTGTCAAAGCGAACCTCCTTCTGTTTTTGCTTATCCGTGGTAGGAGCCCGAGATGGGCCTGCCTCTGGTGCGTCAGGAGCTTGAGATGGACCTGCTCCTGATACATCTGGGACAGGGGAAGTAGTCGGTGGAGACTCCTCCTGTTCTGGAGCCTGGCTCTTTTCTTGTCGCTGCACTGAGCAGGTGGCCACCAAAGCATCATCGGTCGAAGCCGAGATCGTGCAGCATGTTTTATTTTTCTTTCCTTTGGTAGAAAGGGTTGTAGGTGCCATCATATCGGAGACTAAGTCAGGATGAATCCACGTGACTTTGCCTTGAGGTATGGAGAACGGGATGAGCCCTTGACCATTGTCCCGTGTTGGTGGAAGGTTAACTATTTCCATTGTCGCCTTTGGAATAGGGACGATGCCGTCTTACACCTTTGTGGCTAGAAGACTCCTAAACTGGAGAGTAACCATGTTGGCCGTGACGTTCTTCTCCTCGTAATCCAACGATATGACGTTGGCGTTGATGAGGCGCTGGAGTTGCCTTTTCAACACATAGCAATCTTGTGTTGAGTAGTGGACGTACTAGTGGTAATGGCAGTACTTGGGATGGTCCACCTTTTCCACTTCATCAGGACACTTGGGTGCCGGGATAGACAGTTTGCCACTCTTCGTAAGCATCTCGAAGAGCTCCAACGTATCCTCGTCATTAAAGGAGTAAGTCTCTCTCGGCCTCTGTATTTCTGCGAACTTGGGGTTCACGGATGCTGAACCTTTGGAGATGTTGACGGTCATGGCCTGCTTGCCTTTTCCGTTATTGGGGTTGCTGCTGGACGAGCGTCACCCCTTGTCTTCAGGCGCAGAAAAGTGTAGCCCTAGGAGCTGTACGTCCTGGGCTTTCCTCTGTGCGGTGTCCGCCTCTATAATGAAAGGTGTCCACTCCGTGCAGGGAGTACTGTACAACAATTTGATTGCTGGTAGCATGTTCTTTCAGCATGAGTCCATAAGCATGGGCTCAGGCATGTCGGGCAGTAATATAAGGGCTGCCTAGCAGAAGCGCTCAATGTATGCGTGGACAGGATCCTTCTCCCTCTGGACAATTTTTATCAGGGTCGACATCGTCATGTCCATCCCTCCTTCGTAGAATCGGTCCACGAACAGAGTCATTAGTTCTTCAAATGACGAGATACAATCGTCCGGAAGACTTCATAACCATTCATAGGCTACCCCCTACAGGGCTCCTATGAATATGTTGGATAGGAGGGCGTCATCCTTTAGCAGGTGCCCAGTTACCGAGGCAAAGTACCTTAAGTATTGTCGAAGAGACCCCTTCCCTTCGTAAGGTGTAAGCGCCTGCGGATTGTATTTGGAAGGGTAGACGACGTTGTCCCGCTTGGCAGGGTATGGCTGCCGGATACCCATCTTCCGGAGTGTTGCTTGCTTCTCCTTGGCACCATGACGTGTTTACATATCCTTGATGGCCGGCTATCTTGGCCGGTATTGCAGAACCTGTAGCCGATGGAGTAGACGAGGAGGGTCTTGCCTGGTAGGCGGCAGACAGCCTACTGGATCCATTATTGGTTGGAGGACAAAACGCAGGTGTAGAGACAGATGGGGAAATATTGCTCTTGAGGTCGATTATGACCGAGGACAGAGTCTTTATGGTGTCCGTCAGCGTATTTAACTTTGTCTCGAGGGCTTCGCTACATCTGAGAGCTTCGTTGTTGTCTTCCTCGTTGCCATCGGCCATGAACATGGACCAAGTGTGAAGAGGAGTCGAGGGAGCCGTAGATCCTTCACTCTCTGGCTCAGATGCTTGAGCCTCGCCGTCTTGAGGAAACACCGTAAGATTGTGATCTTCTTTGGACTCAGCATGGTTGCTACCCTCAGTCTGGTGACTGGCTGTGCCGATGGAGGCATCTGTGTCGTATTGCTCCTCCTCAGATCGAAATATGGGGTTGTCGTGCATGGTAGGAGGCTGGCTACCTCCAGTATTTGGCATGGCACCTAATACAGATCTAGAACGGGTGCCTTGGAACACACCAGCATCAGGTACCTTAGCTTTGCTGCTCTCCGGCATCCTCTTAGGTTTAGCGACCGACACGAAAGGATTCTTGGAGGGCTTCTTGAAAGCTCTGGAACCCTGTGCTGCATAGCACGTGACGATGCGGGGTTCATCTTCTCTATGGCTCACCGACCCCCTGTTGAGCCTCTGGCATAGGGTCGACGTAGAGTGAAGTCTCTGGAAGAGGAACGCTGGCTCGATGATGGCACGACCGTCTGCTGGCAGTAGTAGTTGATGGTAATCTGGGTACAAGAGTGCCTTGATTTAGGCACGCCCTGCGCCACAGATTCTTCTTCCGCTTGGGAGACGGTCGGATCATCCACCATGGCACCCCCATTGTACATGCAGGGAAGCTGTACGCAAGTACAATCAGAGCGGGTCTAGCGGGAAAGCCTTCCGTCGCTTCTACGGGAATATTGCTCGCCTGGCTCCCTCTCCGTGGGACGTACCCCTGGCTTAGCTCTCGGAGCTGTGGATCCTTCGCTCTTAACGCGGGCCTCTGGTCTGCCATAGGTGCCGTGTGCTTATTGCACGAAGCACGAACCACCTGGGATCTCTTCCTACTACCCCCAGCGGGTAAGTAGTATTCAGAGTCCGCCAAAGGCTCGCCTGAAGGAAAAGCGATTCTGTCGAATACAGATCTTCTTACCGGCAATGCTCCCGTCATGAGGGGTTGGACCGATGTGTGCTTCCTTTGGCATCGTGCCTTCGTCAGATCAACCATAGAACTACCGTCTTCCTCGCCATGCTTTCCCAGAATGGAAATCGGGCGAGGGGACAAGGCTGTAGCAGTCGGAATCTTCTCCATGGCTTCGGCGTTGAGGGGGTCCTGAGACGCAGTTCCTGCCATCGTTTTTTTAGGGTCATATAATAAAAGCATCACTTTTGTAATAACCTTATTTCCTTAAATTTTGAATGAGAATCATATGGGCAAATGTTTGCATATTGTATTTATTGCAAGTGTTAATGCAAATTTCTGATATTCTATATTATAGATAATATGGTGTGTGGTGTCACACAGAAGATCTTATTATCAGTTGCCTATGGAGTATATAAATAGTTCACAACCTAGATGGACTTGGACAATCTATTGGAAAGGTTGTAGTGTAATCTGGTATTAGTCTATCTTGACTATAGGTTTACACTAGTACTGTGAGCCCTTGAGACCAAAAATTTTTATTTTATTATTTTCATTATTGTTATTATTTTTTATTGTTATCCTTGTCATAATATATATATGTGCATATATACTAAAATGGGGATTTATGTAATAAACTTTTAATTAGACTATGTAACACCCAGTTTCTAAAATAAGGGTCATTTTAAAATTTTGTGATTTAATTTATTTAATTATGATATTTAAATAATAATATGATATTTGGTAATTTTTATCACTTAAAAACTATTTTTTTAAGTCATGACCTATGATTTTGGTGTTGCTAGTGTGACCTTACAGACTGTTAACCTAGAGCCTAACCATGTGAATTTATTATTAATTAAATAATTGCTTGGTGTCTTGTTAGTCCTTAACCTAGAATGGACTTAACCTAGAAGTTTAGACTTAACCCATTGGCTAAGTTAGAATGGTTAACTTAAGTTGTGGCTAGAAAATATCTAGTTAGGATCTAAATAGGGGTTGTAGTTAGTGAGACTTGATTTAGTGAAATAGGCCTATCAAATGTTGAACTTGATTAGCCTAGAGAAGGCCCATAGCCCATTAGACTCAACCCTAACCCTAATTTCATTCATTATGACCAGCCATAGGGCTCCCCCTTCCCTATAAATAATCTCTTCCTCGTTCTTGCCTCTTTTATTATTTTTTTCAAGCTTTGAAGAAAGAGGTAAGAGCCATTTCATAACTTTTTCATTTTCACGCCTTTTTAACCCTAGTCTTTTGCATTATGACCTAATCATTGTTTATTTACTGTTGGTGGAGAGTAATCCCAGATTTTGAGCAATTTGGGGATCCGAGCTAGTAAGGAGGAACACTTCATTTTGGGACTTTTCTTGCTATTTGCACCTATAGGTAAAACCCTTTAAATTGTATTATAATTTCATTTTCTTTGCATGGATAGGAAGCCCTAGGTGTCCCCTAGCCGTAGTTATTGGATTTGTGTCGATTCGTGTCCGTTTGGTGTCAGTATCGGACACGTATCATGATGTGTGTGTAGGTGTTTGTTAAAATGTCACAAAGGATTCTATTTTCGATTTTTGAAAAACTAATTACATAGATACCTAGGTCTATATGTGTACTTAAATGTTTGTGAAGACTGAGTTGCTGTTGGTGTCGGATTCGTGTCCTAAATTGCTCTGGACACACAGCACGAGGGGCTCGGCGGGTGTCCTGCTACCCGTGTCCGAGTTCTTCCTGGACACAGCACGAGAGGACACCAAATTTTGTGTGCACATAAAGGACATGACTGACACTAAGCCTATAAAATTTCGTAGGATTTTATGGAGTGGTTTGAGAGATATTTGGCCCGCACCGATTCCTCGCTGTGTGCACACGCGGAAATTTGTCCCACTGACACTCACTCACACACGCGACACGACACGGCCTTGACACGAATCAGGGTCCTAGACACCAAGACCTACCTAGGCGAACACATAGGTAGGTGCACATGACACGTGGTGCACTGTGTCGTGTCCACGAGTGGTGTGCACGCGTACACGATACTGTCTGAATTCAATTTTGTGTCTATGTATATTTTGTTGTTTGGACACGTTTGTGTCCACTTAGTTGGACACAAATACCCCCTCTGACACGCAATCACATGTACTTCATGTTGGCATATTTTGATTTGCATTTAATTAGGTTTTCCATATGATTTTTGGGTTCGATGGAATTGTCTGATACTTATGTTTGGTTTCGAAATGTGCCAAGAGTTCTAATTCGAAACAGAGATTTCAAATAAGTTCTTATGTGTTTTACCTGAGTTGATTTTGTTCTAAATTTGATTCTCAAGATTAGTTTGGGTTGATTTCAGTTTGACTTCGAAATTGGGTTTTGAATGAGATTGACTGATATGAGAACATCACCCTGAGATCTCTTTTTCACTAAATTTTCCTTATTTGAAAAAACTGAGTTTTTGGTTGATTTTGAAAACTAAAATTTATATGAATGTATGTATATATATATATATATATTTATATATATATATATATATATATATATATATATATATATGGATGTATATTAACTGATATTGAATCTGAGAATTACTTTGTGCAAAACCTGGAAACAAGCCTGAGAACCTGAGGAAATGGGACTGCACTTGATCGTGTGTAAACTGAGATTTGTTTAATTCAATAACTGAGAATTGGTTCCCTAATGACACTGTCATATCACTGATAAACCTGAGACACACACATGTAAACTGGTTTTTATTGACATTCACATTCCACTGTTTTCTGAGAGCACAATACCCTACTGATTCCTATCTTACATGAGAATCCTATCTAAACTAACTTTCATTATCACACACATGGTATCACATATACACACATACACATTGATTCATTTTTCCTGTTATACACCTATGCCTAAATCCTGGGAACACAACCTACCAACTGTTCTTCCTATTACAATGTTGGCTATAATATTTGACACCCTTGCACATGAGCCTAAAACTGAGATCAGTGCACACGCACTTTTTCCATGTTCACATACACTTCTATTGATCCCTATCACATTACACACACACATGACACTGCACTCTATTACACATTCCTATCTGAGCTACACACAAACACAGGTTCCTCACATCTGTCACACACAGGACACCCTCTTAGGATTCACTGTCACACACATTCCCTTAGCCCATACACACACATACACATGACAACACACTACACCCTTCCTGTTAGCTCATATACACACATATAGGACTGTTACACTATGATATAATGACACTCAAACACACACTTTACTGTTACAAATTCACACACACATGTGCCTAAAATCTGAGAACCTATGTGATAATCTAGACACACACACATGTGTTTCCCTCCTTACTTTTCACATGACAATATGTGACTTAACCCCTTCATTACCCTCTATATACATATAGCTATACTATGCATTCGTGCATGTTAATTTATAAATTGAGTGCACATATGTATACAAGTAGGTAGTATTGGGATATATGAATGCATGTTACCCCTTATATAGATATATACCCTACACACCTTGTATGCTATAAATGTGACATCCCCACTCACCCATTGTATATGCATATATGATTTGTACCCAACCTTGAATGCTAGGCAATAGCCTACATGAATATTTATATACACTGTGTGCATATATGTATATATATGTATTTTTGTGTTGATAGCTTGTGTTAGCTTTGTGATTGTGTATGAGTGCTAGACTAGGCTTGGCTAGGCTTAGTGAGACTTGTTTGGGTTAGGCTTGACCTAGTTGACCTAGTTTGACTAATATAGTTGACTAGAGTTGACCAAAGGTTGACTTTAGCCTAGATTGACCCCAAACATCATGTAGATACTTTGTAGCAGTCTATTTCATTATTTTAGACATGTAGTGACTTGTACTGTTCTATAGGAGACATACACCACTCCTCGGACAGTAGATACTCTTCAGATACTCAGGATACAGGCGAGTACATTCTCTGACCGTTTCATACTTGTCTGGATTTACATTCTTGCTCTAGATTACTGTACTTGATGCTGACACGATTGTTATCACGGATTGGTACTATATGGATCTTCTTTTGAGATCTTATCCCCTTGTGTTCACTAAATACATATTGTGATGTGTGCTTCACTTACATATTGTATTTATTGAATACCCTTATCCTTGTATACTCATTGTGCATATTGTACTCTCATTATCACATGAGTCACATGGATAGACCATTATACAACTATTGTATAACATTGTACATCTATTGTATAACATTGTACACTATTGTATAAGATAACGTAACTGGAGTGGATCCTTGTGTATTGATTGGGGAGGGGGAGTAGAATTGGTTATGTAATAAAATCCTATTGTACAACATTGTATAACTATTGTATATGTCTATTGTGCACTCACGTACAATGGAGTTACCATTGCATTGTCCTAAACCGTTTACATAACCATATTATGCTCTAGATCACATATTGCTTACAGTTCTTTTTACTTATCATATATAGATATTTCCTATTATCAAATATCTGTTGTTTTTCATATAAATTCTTCTTTCAGCGTTTCCTGTATTTTACTCTATTGCATGCTTTATATTTTCTAACTTGATATAAACTGCGTGAGATATTTTGTGCTCGCTCCCGTACTGACTGGACCTGTTGAAAATTTTACAGAAGATGATGAGAAACCTTGCACCCCTTACTTGGAGCTTGCCTAAATGACACTTGCGACCTGGACCCCTGGGAAGGTTTAGGCAGTTGCTGAGGACGATACCTTGCTTAGTATAGATAGCTTAAACTGTTTTTCCTTTTCATGTTTAGTTGCTGTCCTTGATTTCAGAGTTGTATATTTTAGAGATGTTGAGACTGGTAGTGTTGAGACTTATGTTATTTCATTCTATTGTACCTCAGTTGAGGATTTCTCTATGTATTTCCATCCTGCTACATTCTACCTTAGATTGTGATTGAGTTGTACCTCTGTATTGGCCTCCTTTTGGAGAGTATTTCATGTTATATAGTTATAGTTCACGACCTAGAACAGCGTTCTACCGCTGACACTGCGGCGTAGGCTGGGCGTTGTTACGTTCTCGTACCCTCACAGTGGGTGCGGGTCGTGACAGACGAAAGGGAGGCCCTTTTGCGAAAAGCCAATAGTTGAGGGACTTGAGTGTAAATTGGACAATTCAAACTATTATTGACCAACCAGAGGATTAATCCATGCATTCAAAATCTCCAACGACCAAAGCCAAAGCAGGATTTAGATTTGAACGAATCCCCTCCTTCTTATCTTGACCAGATTCAAATTGGTATATAAATATGTATGCTAGCAAAAGCTCTCGTCCCTCGACAAACCCTAGCAGTCTACTTCTCTCCTCACTGAGGAAACCAGACAGGAGGCCAAGAAGATCTAATTCGATCGAGAAGCAATCCAACCTGCCATCATAAACCAAGAGGTAACCATCCTCTATCATAAATACTTGCAAATTTTGTTATTAGTAAAGCTTAGATTGGGGATGGCAAGTATTTGTTATAATTCCTAGAAGAGGCTAAGGGAAGGGGACAGTACTCATAGCAAATCCTTCTTGGTCCATTGGTCTTTTAACTAGCCATGATGTCGTCATGAGTATATCAGATGTGCAATATGGGAAGATATAAAGTATAATTTTGTGTATAGCCAAGGGGACTTCCTGGTTCCTTGCAACAGACATATGCAAGTAAGAAAGGGGGGAAGGAAACTTAGATGTACAGGTGAATCAACTTGTACAGGACAAAAGCATAGAAGTGATTAACTCATGAGTAAGAGGATAAGTTAACACATGGGGTAGCACAGTTGTGTGGGGAGCAATGTTCCTAGAAGCCTAGTCAGTAGCTGTACCATATAGAAGGTCACCCACAGGAAGTTACCATGCGACCAAGCCTGAGCATGACCATAGACAGATTAACAAATAACCTGGGAAAGCATGTCTTCTGCCTAGAGACTAATAGATCAATGAGCTCTGTACATAGGAAGTAAAAAATAAAGGCCATATAGGCAGTACCCTGAGTTTATACATATAAATACACATGACATCAGGTTATAGGCAGTTTAGGACTGTAGCAGTAGGTAATTAGAGGGGTAGACTGGTAGTGAGAGGTGTCTGCACCTTGAAGTTCAACTTTATGCAGCTTTATTGTGTTTGTCAACCCAAGGGTGTAGCAGAGCATACTTATATCTATGTGCCAGAGGTTAGTAGGTTTAAGTGGGGGATTATGGTATCAGAATAGGAGTGTACTGTTATCCAACAGGTAGCAATGAACCTATTCATTATAGGCTATATTCACTAATATGAGCTCTGCACATAGGCATGCTAGGACTACTCCTATAGGTCTGGGAATACAGTACAGAGTAAAACACTTTAAGCATTGCCATAAAGCCCAGGGAACAAGGGTGCATCAAGTCCTCATCCCGCATAAACCTTCCTTGTATTTATTCCTTAGACATAGATAGGTAGACTGTCCTATGTACCCAACTGGTATTTAATAGCCTAGGTAGGTTGGTACAGATAATGAAATCTCAGAGGATGGTGACAGGAAGATTTAGGACTCATACTAGGGATCAAATGACCTCTGATACACTGCAGCATATGAAGTGCCCAATACATTCTGGGTAATGTTAAAGTAGTAGGTTAAAACTTGTATTTTCCTATGTTATGCCATCACACTGAGTACAGGTAGGAACCAAGGTACCATACACATGAGTGTACATTAAATAGGGACAGTCGATAGAATTAGTGTATATTAGACTCACAGGTGCATATGAGCACCATTGTCCAAGTAGCAGGGAGTTGGGGTTTTACGAATTACACTAGTATTAGTCCATAAACTGATACATTATCCTTGCATCACCTACCATTAGGGGACCAGGTATGTTCAGCTTAGGGGTACTTTGTCATATCCATAACTATAGAGACGGATAAGATCATATTAGTGCATGTCCTAATAGAAATTACATAGCAGGACACACAAGAAGGAAAGAATTTCCTGGGTATTGACTTGTGAGTTAATTTCCAGGTCCTAAGAACTCTACCATGGTCGAATATATAAAGGGTTCAGTGCGATAAGTGTAGGCAGATTTGGATAGGTAGTATAGTATCCAGTTCGAATATAGGTTGTATGGGCATCATACTATATTACCTACCTAACAAGAACCATTATGGAGTATGGCCCATAGGCAAGGATACATCTTAGCACACTGGAACTAAAAGTGTATGGCCAGTGGGTAGTCTTGAGTATCTGTAGAGGGTACTTACCTAGCCTACATGTAATGGTATCATCCAGGAAACCATTGGTCATATATGACTAAGCACATAAAACATTTTATGAGAACCAATTACCTGCACATCCTGTCTAGGTAAGTGCAGTAAGCAGAAGCTACCTTCATGTATCACTTAACCTGAGATACATTCTTATAGCAGGGTATCAAAAGCACTACGATGCCAATAGTTGATCGGACTACTAAATGTGAAGAAATAGGTGGGTTACCTACAGTAGGCTACATGATGACAGGTAGCAGGGCAGGTTTAGTTAGAATATGGAGCATGGCACTTAAGACAAAGGGGTATTGGGCTACCAATATACAGAACAAAGACTTCCACCTACATAGGAGCTTGGGTACCTGTGAGTGCCATAAACCTACACTAAATTCCGAGATTAGCATTTGATAGATGGCACATATGGGCAGGGTGCTATGATGGTACCTGAGTATTGTGAATTGAGCAGTAAAACATCATAGAACATAAAGAACAATAGGAAGGTGGATAGAGTATAATGCCTAACAGTATGCTTAAGTAGAAACTTAGTAACAGGGAACACCAAGGACTGGGTATAAGTAAGGGAGGAAAACTATACAAGTATGATAGTGAACCCAACTTTAACCTATAGGCACTAAACCAAGGAGGGGGAAGTCAATAGACCAAGAAAACTGATATTTAATTAGATTGTTAATCTATAAATTCAATTGTATTTTGACATTATAATTCATAAAATAGGTCATCTGGACTCGAGCTTAACACTTGAGCCGTCTCAATAGCTCAGGACCATAGGCAAGTATAACTTGCCTTTCTTTACAGCTTTTTGTACCTGCTTATCTTCTTTCATCATCCAGTTGATTTCGATTTGATTGTTGACATGTGCTTATTTATTATTATAGAGTCCTTGTTCACAGTTTGCCTTGTAGCAATATTGGACGTATTTTCACTTGTACTCGATTAATTGTATCGTAGGATGACTGTGTTATATAATAAACTGCTATTTCCGTATTTCGATTCTTATAACCTACGAGTCCACATACGGGGCGAGGGTTGACCTTTTGTACCTGCGAGTCCACACACGGGGCGAGGGTGACCTATCTTGAACTGACCTGCGAGTCCACATTCGGGGCGAGGGTTAGTGATTAGTTCAAACCTGCGAGTCCACACTCGGGACGAGGGTTTGGTATTCCATTGATCTATTGTTTAGTTATTCTTCCTGTAGTTCATTTATGCGTAGTTGTTCATATATTTATGTCTCGTGATCGTTTAGTATTTTCCTGCTTATATCCTGTTTTCTTTTTCATGTATGACAAGCTGTTAGAAAGGCTTGTATATTATATATCTTGCTAGTCCTCTGAGGACCTGATGATCTCTTCAGGTTTAGCCGAGTATTGAGCCAGGTGCATACGAGCAGGTTTGAGGTAGCATCAGACTACGGTGCCCTTGCAGTAGAGGTTGTCTTTGATTAGCAGTTGTTCTCAGTTGCCTATTTCATGTCTTTACTTTATTCCGTCTATTTGTAGTAGATTTGCGTCCACCAGAAGTGACATGGATTCTGGATAAACTTGATATTCTATTTTATATTATTCAATCTCATTTGAGTTAGTTGATTATATCATATTCCTGTGGATGAGATCTTGATTGCCATGTTAGTTCTATAGATTCTGCGACTTATGTATATTAGATAGCGTTCTACCGTCGATACTGTGCCGTAGGCAGGGCTTGGACACCCCTCGTATCCGAAAAGTGGATGCGGGTCGTGACAAGTACATTTTGTGTGTATTGAACAGGACCACTTGAGGTTGTTCTCTTTATACTGACTGCATAAGTGAACAAACACCTCTGTTATTATGGATGCTTGTGCTCTTAATACGAATATAATAACAGACACGTATATGCTGTGTGCATAACTTTGACTCATGAAAAAGTGAGATTCAGTATGGGTCAACAACCTCTATGAATTGGGTAATAATATTGTATGTATGATGGGTTATTGATTATAAATGGAATCTATGTCACGATACATCGGGTTGATGACGTCCCGTTAAGGAGCTCATAAGGATTATCATGTAAACCCTGTAGGTAGATTATATCCGACATGACAAATAAAGTTGAGCGGTACTACTTAAGGATAAAAGATGTCGAATCAATATAGTTGTCAGTAACTTAATTTGTTCGACGGACATTCGATATATTAACATGGAGAGCCAAACGAGCATATAATAAAAGGAGCCCATAAACATAATTTGGGATTAGGCAGGGAGCACAACAATAGCTCATTAGTGGATCGAGCTATTGTTAATGGGCCTGGATTGCGTGTTCGGGCTGAACATGGGATATCCAGATCCGTTAGGAGGCCTAACCCTAATTTCTCCTTATAGTCCCTGTCGTAGCCTGCATATATCCTCTAGTCTCTGGCCGCCAGATGACCGATCAGAAATTTGAAGCTTTCTCTAAATTTGTGATTCACGTAAGAAAAGAAAGAGAGGGCTGCTAAGGAGAAGAAAAGGTTGGGAGATCGCGCCCATCTGACGTCCAACTCGAGGAAGGAATACGTGTAGAAGATCTTGGGGTCGTCCGCTCGAGATTGCCAGAAACTACTTGTCTTCTTTCTACTGCAGGTATAATTCGTGAACCCTAGTTTCCGCCTATGAAGGGTTAAAACACGTATTAAATCTGTTTAACTTTCTATCGATCAATACGCACACCAAAGTAAGGGTCCTGGGAATCCTTAGTTCCAACAATTGGTATAGAACCACTTTGGATCTGCGTATTGATTGACACGTCAATGTTGTCTAATAAAACCTACGCTGTGTAATAGTCGGTAGATGTAGATCTGTTCTAACCCGGTTTTGCAGGCATCTTAGATCCAACTATTATGGTCCAATGCATGTTTTTTATTGTGTTGTTTAAACCACGAACATGTCGTGGATGTTGTTGTTGCTGTGGATATAATGAAAATCACGAGGGTTGATCGTGCTTATTATTTTTTTTTCAATCTAGATTATGTGTGAACTCCTTCGTGAGGCATAGGATTGATGTAATTTTAATTATTTTTGATCATCGTGATGGCGGTGGTGGCTGTTTCTGACGTCGGACGAAATGCTGGTTTTAAGCAGTCCAGAGATCGAACTCCGAATAGATCTGAGCAGCGCCAGATTTTGGATTCAGATAGTTGAGGACGGAGCAGGAAAGATGACCATAATAGTCGGATATTTTTCTCTTATTTGTTGTCATTTTGCTTTTTCTGATTATGCATGTTTATTATTGTGTGGATGTTTTTTTTGAAAAAATAAGCATACATTAATAATGGACAACATGGACATAATATCAACTAGTAAAAAATTCCTCATTGTTAAATAACTAAGTGGGAGAGGATATTTGTTTAGTATAAATTCTATGGTTTCCATTACTGGTTTGTAGGTGATGTAATTATACTTGCGCGTTGGCTTTAGTGCCTTCCTCCATATCGGATGAGTATAATTATGGATCACCAGTACAAACTTCCTTAGGGATAATTGTAGAAAGTTACCTAGTATGTGTTCACTTCTCCATCTGAAGGAACTCACTACAAGGTAATGGACTTAGTATTAAGTAATGGCATACACTTGGATACAAATAATTGTATCCTCCCCATCGGAGTTACGGCTATTATTTGTATGACCAGTGCAAGACCAACATATTAATTTTATTTGTCATAAAGTTATGTTGACATGATAGTAAAATTAATAGGTAGTACCTACTTGAACAAAGTTGAATTTGTATACGTCCACACTATCGTGGCATGCTAAATTTGTGATGTTCAAGGTGTTGGTAAATTTTTATTTAATTAATTCAAAAAGTTTTTGCCCTACATAATTTTTATTTATGTGATTCTCAGGATTTCAAAAATGGGTTCTTTCAGTCCACTTATGGTGATTCTTAAAAAAAATAACCTTACTGGACCTAATTATATTGACTGGAAATATAATCTAGACATTGTCTTAACTGCTGAGGAGTACAAATATGCACTTGTTGAGGAATGCCCACCTAAGCCTGATGCTAACTCTAATGAAGAGGTCAAAGAGGCTTATAAGAAATAGAAAAAGGTAGATGAGATGGCACGGTGTTACATTCTGGCATCTATGTCAAATGTACTACAACATCAGCATCAGGCCATGGCCACGGCTTATGATATGATGTATAACCTTAAGGAACTCTTCGGACATCAGAGTAGAGCAGCTAGGCAGTTTGCTATGAAGTGTTTGATGAATACAAAAATGGCTGAGGGTACACCAGTAAGGGATCATGTTCTGAAGATGATGGGTTATCTGAATGAGATGGAGATCCTCGGAGCTAAAATCGATAGGGAATCCCAGGTCGATATCATTCTCGAGACTCTGCCTAAAAGTTTTAACAATTTTTGCCTTAATTACAATATGAACAAAAGGTTGTATAGTTTGGCAGAACTTGCAAAAGAGCTACAGGATGCGGAATCTCTCTTTAGGCAGAGTGGTCATGTTTTTGTTTTTGAAAAGGCTTCTACTTCTAAGCCAAAAGGCGGTAAGAAGAAGAATAACATTCAGAAACAGTCAAACTCATCAAAGAAGGGCATGGGACCTCAAGGCGCGATGAAAAAGCCGAAAGACAAATGTTTCAAGGGTAAAGGGTCAGGACATTGGAAAACTGATTGTCCACTTCTCAAACAAGGGAACAAAAAAGGTATATCTCATTTACTAGTAGTTGAAACATATTTAGCGGTGTTATCTATCGGCACCTGTGTTATCTACCGGCACCTGTTGTGTAGATACAAGAGCCACTAATCATGTCTTCAATATATTATAGGGGTTCCAGGAAGCCAGACGGCTCAGTGATGGAGAGATATGCTTGTTCATGGGTGATGCTACAAAAGTAACAGTCGTTGCATTAGGAGATGTTACTTTATCTTTTGGTAGAAATAAGTCTTTGACATTGAGAGATTGTCTTTATGCACCTTCACTTAGAAAAAATTTAGTTTCCGTTTCTATGTTAATTAAGGATGGATATTCAGTTTATTTTAATGACAATATTGTTATTGCAAAGAATAAATATTTTATCTGTTCTGGTGCATTGGTTGATAATTTGTATGTCATTAATCCTATTTCGCCCATAATACAACTGATGGAAATGAATAATATGTCATCTAACTTAAATAAGAGAAAAAAACCTTCTTGTATGAATCAAACATATCTTTGACACTTGCGATTGGGGCATATTAACCTAAGAAGGATTCAAAGACTGGTTGAAGATGGACCTTTGAGTTCATTGGAAGTGGAGGCACTACCAATCTGTGAATCCTGCTTGGAAGGTAAAATGACCAAAAGGCCTTTTACGGCAAAGGGGTATAGGGCCAAAGATGTGTTGGAATTGGTTCATTGTAATTTGTGTGGACCCATGACTATCCAAGCTAGAGGTGGCTTTGAATATTTTGTCACATTTATTGACGATTATTCAAGGTATGGATACATTTATTTGATGCGCCGTAAGTCTGAATGCTTTGAGAAATTCAAAGAGTACAAGGCTGAAACGGAGAAACGTTATGGAAAATATATCAAGTCATTACGATCAGATCATAGTAGCGAGTACCTCTTTGGAGAGTTTAGGGATTATTTATTAGAGGCTGGGATTACATCCTAATTGACTGCACCTGGAACGCCCCAGCAGAATAGTATAGTCGAAAGAAGGAATAGAACTCTTATGGAGATGGTTAGATCAATGATGAGTTATTCGGATTTACCAGATTCATTTTGGGGACATGCCTTAGAGATTGTAGCTTATATTTTGAACTTGGTTACTTCTAAGTCAGTACCTCTTACTGTCACGCCCCGATCCCGTAGAGTCCTTTCGTCCTCGCTTCGGACCCTTTGGGACCGTTCGTCCTCGCTAAGGCGTAATGTCGTGCAAGCCTAAGTTGCACTTGCACAAGGCCAAGACCTAAAGCAAGACAAGATAGACAAGGTTGACAATACGCAGCGGAACGTATCGCAGATAATTGAAGCAGCAGCGGACATATTTCAGAATACATGCATTGAACACAATAGTAACAAGAACATTTCTCTTTATTGATTTCATTTGAACAGATTACAAGCTCTCGATTCTCTCTGATACAATATTACATTCTTTCAGAACTTTACAGATTACAATGATCCCGTTCCCAAACATTACATCCCTTTATATACAAAACCAACTCTTACAATAGATGTCATCTCTTGGCATCTCTTCTGATTTCTGGCTCCTAAGGATGAGGCTCGGGCTATCACTTCGGACTATCCTTTTCGATATATAGTGCACCTGCATGCAGACTGATGGTGGATCATTATATCAGCATACTAGTGAATTGTGAACAAAGAGCTACATTTGTCTGAAACGATCATTGTTCATTTAGTGAGAAAACGTTTCTTGTGATGTGATCTTTCTACTCTTTACCTATGTTCATTCCATGCATACAGAGTCAGTTTACATTATTTTTGAGAACACATCTTTGAAAAGCCACAGTTCATTTTAGTTCATTTCGAGCATACAAGGGACTATTCAATTCAAGCACGATGAGTATTCATTTGTGCAGTACGCAGCGTGTTTCATGAGCATATCATTTCTTTTGTTCGAGCAACTGTTAGGGTCAATGACAAGCATGATACAATATCTTTTTCTTTGATTCAAGACATTCTAAGGGTCAGATTAC
Organism: Iris pallida; assembly: GCA_029216955.1. Taxonomy (NCBI): domain Eukaryota; kingdom Viridiplantae; phylum Streptophyta; class Magnoliopsida; order Asparagales; family Iridaceae; genus Iris; species Iris pallida. The sequence continues at coordinate 38,524 of JANAVB010034730.1, read as the reverse complement.
AAGCATGATATTACATCTTTTCTTTAGTAGAACATAGCACTTCTGGGTAACAGATTAATCTCTGCAAGCAATTCATATAGCAAACTCAAGCATTACATGTGTATCACTTTTTCAGTAATTCTTACCATAGCCGACCGTCCATCCCTGCACAAGACAAGGATTAGCATAAACATGATAAAACCCATATTATTCCCTGTTCGTCTCTGTATTATTAGCTCTTAGCAAAACATATGATAGACACATACAGACTGATTGGCAGATGTGACTCTCCGGTTCAGCTCTACACCAATCCACACTTATCTATATGATGGTCCATGGAAAACCCATGATTAGCCGCTGTGACTCTTGGGTTCAGCTCGTCGCTAAGGACATTGATGTAACACCCGAGGCCCTTGCACCTCGTAATGTCTAGACAATCTCTCCTAGGCCGATCAGCTCCCAGTTCCCTGGAAACTGTCGAGAGATCTAGTGACCTTGTATACAAGTTGTCCGAGACCAATGCATGAATACAACATCTAGCAGACAGACTCTTTGAGGGGCAATGATTCATCTTTCTCTATATCAATCTTTGTAACAACAGAGCTATGACTCTGTCTTCTTTTTTTGGAACAACAGAGTTATGACTCTGCTTTCTTTCTTTTCTGTGATCTCAGAGCCGAAGCTCCTACATAGTTCTTTTCTTTTACAACATATACAAGTTCGTCTATACATGACTAGCATTCAAAGCATATTTGAAGGACAAGCAATGATCAAGCATTCAATTCGAATCATTTGTCTTCTCTTATCGTATCAAGCATAACAAGCATCAATTCAGTTCTTATTGGCAGGCAACGAGTCATCTTATTAGCATGCAGATTATTTCTTTTCTTGTTCTTAGCATGGCAACATGTGAAATCTCTTATAAGCATACATAGTAGTTACCGTATTGTTGTTAACATGACAAGGTTCTCTTTATCAAGGCAACATTTATATCTTAGCGAGGCAACATGTGAATTCTCTTAAAGCATACTCGATGATTTACCAACTTGTTATTAATAAAGCATTCAATCAAAAACTCAGATTCTTAAGGCGTAAGCGAATCAGCAAATGAGACTTCGTCCACTCACCCAGATCAAACGTCTTCTGTTGCAGAGCCAGCAATCCGATCTTTCTATCTATCTAGTGCCTTCGTGGAGCGGGGCACTACATAATTACCCACCGAAAAGAAGTTTCGTCCCCGAAACTTAAGGAGAAACTTACGATATCCTTAGCAGCGATAGTCCTCATCCTTCGCCATCATCAATCCATGAAATCACGATTCAGGTCATATCAAAACTCTTGTTCAATTAATCATTTCAATCTCAATCAATCAAATCGATAAAACATTTGTCGGCATCATAAAAATATTTACGGACTTATTGTATGGAACGTTCATCTCATTGATTATATCAAGCAGGCAAGAAAACTTCGATCAGGAGAACATCTTTGAATTCAATCAAATCAATTGGCCAGAGGATCGTGTTGCTCTGATACCATTCTGTTATGCCCCGATCCCGTAGAGTTCTTTCGTCCTCGCTTCGGAACCTTTGGGACCGTTCGTCCTCGCTAAGGCGTAATGCCGTGCAAGCCTAAGTTGCGCTTGCACAAGGCCAAGACCTGAAGTAAGACAAGATAGACAAGGTTGACAATACGCAGCGGAACGTATCGCAGATAATTGAAGCATCAGCGGACATATTTCAGAATACATGCATTGAACACAATGGTAACAAGAACATTTCTCTTTATTAATTTCATTTAAACAGATTACAAGCTCTCGATTCTCTCTGATACAATATTACATTCTTTCAGAACTTTACAGATTACAATGATCCCGTTCTCATACATTACATCCCTTTATATACAAAACCAACTCTTACAATAGATGTCATCTTTTGGCATCTCTTCTGATTTCTGGCTCCTGAGCATGAGGCTCAGGCTATCGCTTCGGACAATCCTTTTCGATGCATAGTGCACCTGCATGCAGACTGATGGTGGGTCAGTATATCAGCATACTGGTAAATTGTGAATAAAGAGCTACATTTGTCTGAAACGATCACTGTTCATTTAGTGAGAAAATGTTTCTTGTGATGTGATCTTGCTACTCTTTACCTATGTTCATTCCATGCATACAGAGTCAGTTGACATTCTTTTTGAAAACACATCTTTGAAAAGCCACAGTTCATTTTAGTTCATTTCGAGCATACAAGGGACTATTCAATTCAAGCACGATGAGTATTCATTTGTGCAGTACGCAGCATGTTTCATGAGCATATCATTTCTTTTGTTCGAGCAACTGTTAGGGTCAATGACAAGCATGATACAATATCTTTTTCTTTGATTCAAGACATTCTAAGGGTCAGATTACAAGCATGATATTACATCTTTTCATTAGTGGAACATAGCACTTCTGGGTAACAGATTAATCTCTGTAAGCAATTCATATAGCAAACTCAAGCATTATATGTGTATCACTTTTTCAGAAATTCTTACCATAGCCGACCGTCCATACCTGCACAAGACAAGGATTAGCATAAACATGATAAAACCCACATTATTCCCTGTTCGTCTCTGCATCGTTAGCTCTTAGCAAAACATATGATAGACACATACTGACTGATTGGCAGCTGTGACTCTCCGGCTCAGCTCTACACCAATCCACACTTATCTATATGATTGTCCATGGGAAACCCATGATTAGCCGCTGTGACTCTTGGGTTCAGCTCGTCGCTAAGGACATTGATGCAACACCCGAGGCCCTTGCACCTCGTAATGTCTAGACAATCTCTCCTAGGCCGATCAGCTCCCAGTGCCCTGGAAACTGTCGAGACATCTAGTGACCTTGTATACAAGTTGTCCGAGACCAATGCATGAATACAACATCTAGCAGACAGACTCTTTAAGGGGCAATGATTCATCTTTCTCTATATCAATCTTTGTAACAACAGAGCTATGACTCTGTCTTCTCTCTTTGTAACAACAGAGCTATGACTCTGCTTTCTTTCTTTTATGTGATCTCAGAGTCGAAGCTCCTACATAGTTCTTTTCTTTTACAACATATACAAGTTCGTCTGTACATGACTAGCATTCAAAGCATATTTGAAGGACAAACAATGATCAAGCATTCAATTCGAATCATTTGTCTTCTCTTATCGTATCAAGCATAACAAGCATCAATTCAGTTCTTATTGGCAGGCAACGAGTCATCTTATTAGCATGCAGATTATTTCTTTTCTTGTTCTTAGCATGGCAACATGTGAAATCTCTTATAAGCATACATAGTAGTTACCGTTTTGTTGTTAACATGACAAGGTTCTCTTTATCAAGGCAACATTCATATCTTAGCGAGGCAACATGTGAATTCTCTTAAAGCATACTCGATGATTTACCAACTTGTTATTACTAAAGCATTCAATCAAAAACTTAGATTCTTAAGGCGTAAGCGAATCAGCAAATGAAACTTCGTCCACTCATCCAGATCAATCGTCTTCTGTTACAGAGCCAGCAATCCGATCTTTCTGTCTATCTAGTGCCTTCGCGGAGCGGGGCACTACACTTACTCCCACAGAGCTGTGGATTGGGCGTAAGCCTAGTCTGAAACATGTTCGCATTTGTGGTAGTCCAGAACATGTGCTGAATAGAAAAGTAGATAAGTTGGAATCTCGTACAGAAGTACGCTTGTTTATAGGCTATCCAAGAGGAACGAAAGGAGGTTTATTTTATAGTCCTAAGGATCAGAAGTCAATTGTTAGCACTAATGCTCGATTCTTAGAGGAAGACTATGTGATGAACCATAAACCTACAAGTAGAGTTGTTCTAGAAGAACTGAGAGGTGAGACACCAAGTACTTTAGTACCAATAGTACAAGAGGACAAACCACAAATAACTGCACAACGTGTCACAAATGTTACACCATAACGATAGTGCCTCGTTGTAGTGGGAGGGTTGTGATACAACCTGATAGATATATGTTCTTGGGAGAGTCGTCAGACTTCGTCCCTGAGAAACAAGATTATGATCCCTGTACCTACAATGAAGCACTCCAAGATAAAGATGCATAGTCTTGGCAAAAAGCAATGATATCTAAAATAGAATCTATGGATTCTAATCAGGTCTGGGAGCTTGTAGAACCATCCGTTGGTGTAAAAGCTATTGGATACAAGTGGGTCTATAAGAGAAAAAGTGGATCAGATGGTAAGGTTGAAACCTTTAAAGCTCAGCTTGTAGCAAAAGGTTTTACTCAAAGAGAGGGTATCGATTACGAGGAAACCTTTTCTCCAGTAGCCATGCTTAAGTCTATCCAGATTTTTTTATCTATTGCAGCTCATCTCGATTATGAGATTTGGCAAATGGATGTCAAGACAGCTTTCCTTAATGGAAGTCTTGAGGAAGACATCTATATTGTCACGACCCGCACCCAGTGTAGGGGTACAAGAAGTGGTTACGTCCAGCCTATGCCGCAGTGTCGGCGGTAGAATATTGTTCTAGGTCACATACATCTAACAGTTATAAGGTACCTGTACAGTTATACTCTCCGAATGGAGGAATAATATAAAGTACAACTCAATCACAACTAAGGAAGAAAGTACGATAAGATAGATAGATAATCAACAGAATCCACCGATGAATACAAGATAAGAGAGCGAGCTAATGTCTAAAATAAACAACTCCACAATATCCAGAATAATAAATCCCCAAATAAGTACAAGTGTATCCAACAAGACAGAATGATAAAAAAGATACTAGTCTAGCTAACTAGCCTAGACTACTGCGGTAATGTCCTCTGCAAGTGCTGGGTCCTCCTGAGAGTCCAGCTCATATGTGTCATTTAGGCCTGCTCCGTAATAAGTGGGACAGAACTCTTCAATATCATCTGTAATATTTCAATAGGTCCAGTCAGGACGGGAGCGAGCAAAGTACATCTCACGCAGTTCATAAAATGACAGGATATATAAATATGCAATAGAGTAAGATACATAAAATGCTGCAGAATATACATAAAGTAAAAGAGAGAGAACTGTAATGTAAATAGATACTATAAGTAGAGAACTAACAGTGAACTAGTGATTTAGAGTACAAGGTGAACATGTGAACGGCTTGAATTTGTACATGAGTAATATAAGAGTTTGCACATGAGTATACTACTTTGGAATTGTTCACATGACAATTTATACTCCCCCGTACCCAAATCAATACACAAGGATCCAGACAGGTTATGTTATTGCACATGATATCACATGAAGGCCCATAATAGGGTGCACATGATTGTATACATGGGGGCTCCGTGAACATGAGAGTACATAAATCACGAGAGTGTACATAAATGGTGAAAGTACTGGAGTACATGATGAAAGTGAAACGCACATGACATACTGTAACCCGATGCTCCCGAGGGGGATAACATCTCATGAAGGGATCCATATAGTACCAATCTGTGTTACCAACATGACAGCATCAAGTAAAGTAATCTAGAGCGTAAATGTAAATCCTATCAAGTATGAAACGGTCAGAGAATGTGCTCGCCTAATATCCTGAGTGTCTGAATGAAATACTGCCTGAGGAGTTGTGTCTGGCTCTTATTCAGAACAGCACAAGTCACAACATATCCAAATTGGTAAAATAAACTGCTACGATGCATTCCACATGATGTTTGGGTCAATCTAGGCTAAAGTCAACCTTTGGTCAACTCTAGTCAACTACTCTAGTCAAACTAGGTCAAACCTAACCCAAACAAGTCTCACTAAGCCTAACCAGTCTATTCTAGCAAGCACACATCATTCACAAGTCACATAAGCTAGCATCACACAATACTCATGTGTATACATTCCATATACACACATAGGCTTGCACATTGGGATACACATAGGCTATACTACATAGGCTATATGCCATATACACATATATTGGCAACACACACATTTTAATTACCACATATATATACACTAAAATTATATAGACAATATGCATATATTTTACATTACATATTATCACACAAGATTACGTATTGTATGTGCATACATATACATATAGAGAGAGATAGAGTGTCATGCACATATGTGTGAGTGTGTGTCATAGGGTCTCAGGTTTCCACTTTCAGTGTGTGTGTATAGATGTAGTGTGAGTGACAAATATCAGTGGTTCTCAGTTAGTCAATTTCAGTGTACACATTAAAGTGTACTAGTTCTCAGGTTTGTGACAGTGGAGTGTGTGTAGGAATATCAGTGTACACAATCAGTGTTGAAATCCCAGGTTTGAGTGTACTCTAGGAAGCTAAGTGCACACAAGACAATTTGAAATTTTAGGGAAACAGTATATACAGAAACAGTTTATCAGTTTATCAATCCAAAAGCAAATTCGAACCCAAAATCCCATGCCAACATAAAAACCCAATATGTTGTTTAATCTCAGTTATATATAGGTGAACAAACATCAAAATTTAATCATGCAAAACAGTTAAACATACATTTAAAATCTCAGAAAAATCATTGACAGCCTAGGTATTAGAACATTAGGGAAAACCCAATTTCGAAACCTAAATACAACTTAATAATTAAATTAAAAGGTTGCTAAATGAAGTGCCACATGTGATTGTGTCGTGGGTGTGTTCCAGTGTCCAAGAACTGGACACAAACATGTCCAAACTCATTCTACACTCGTGTCTACACAATCTAGTGCACAGTTCTCGTGCATGTGTTCACGCATGTCTAGCACACGACACACGACACGTGTGTCCACGTGGTCATGTCCACGTATAACCCAAAACTAGGTATACACACTGCACACACCATGATGTGTCCACATGGTGTCCTGTGCGGACACGAGGCACGTGTCAGTGCGTGAACCCGACAGTGTAACATGTAGTGCATGTCCAATACGGGCATGATTTCTTCCCGTGTCGTGCATCATATACTCCCAAATTTTGGGAGCATAGTGTCAGTGATTGCCCCAACAATTCCCTAAAATCCCATGTGTCCACGTATCCTGTGTGAAGAGAACAAAGGGTCGGGCAGCAGGTCACTGCCCGCATGTGTGCAGTGGCAAGTTCGTGTCCTGTACTGACACGACACAAAATAGGACTCAGTCATAAAGAAAATTAACATACACATATATAACAACAATTTCATTCAAACACTTTTCAAAAATAAAAAACTAAAATACTTTGAGACATTTCCACAAACAACTAGGACTAGATGTTGATACGTGTCCGATACGGACACAAAATTAATGCAACTTGACACGAAACTTACACCACAGCTAGGGGACACCTAGATCTAGGCTAGGATGCAAAGAAATCAGAATAAAAACACAATTTAGAGGGTTTACCTATAGGGTGTCCAATGGCAAGAAAAGCTCCAAAATTGAGTGTTCCTCCTTGCTAGCTCAAATCCCCAAATTGTTCAAAAGCTGAGATTTCTCTCCTTAATCAGAAAATAGAGGAGTATCAGACTCTAATAAAAGAAACTAGAGTAAAAAAGGAATTAAAATAGAAAAGTTATGATTGCGGAAGAATGTCCATACCTTTCTTTTTTTCAAGTGTTGATTCAATACAAAAGAGACAAGAACCAAAGGATGAGATATTATATAGGGTTGGGATTCCCTATGTGGCCGGTCTAGGTATGTAGGAATTAGGGTTAGGGTTTAGTCTAGTGGGCTTTGGGCCAATTTGAATGGTCATAGAAATCAATTCATAATCCCAAGTCATTGAACCTAATCTTTAATCCTCATATTTCAAGCTTGATTCTAAGGGACTAATCGTGGGTTGACTTAAGTTAGACTAGGGTCTCATCATGCTAATCAAGTCACCATAGCTAGAGTCAATATCTAGGTTAGTCTCCAAAGTCTCAACTATCAAAAGTCAAAAATAACAATCATCACTCCAATAAATCAAAATAAATTCAAAATTAACGAAATAACCAAAATATCCTCAAGCTAAAATGTGGTAATGACAAATCTACCCTCCTTAAAAGAATTTTGTCCTCAAAATTAAAAGACGAAACTAAACTGATGAGAAGGATAGACAATCATACCTCAAGGTCCAAAAAGATATGGGTATCGTTCGCGCATCTCATCCTCCCGCTCCCAGGTAGACTCTCCTGGAGAATGATGCCTCCATGCGACACGAACCAAGGGTATCACCTGGTTTCTCAGTACCTTCTTTCGACGATCCAGAATCTCCACTGGCTGCTCTGGATAACTGAGAGTAGGTCCCACATCAATCTCCGAATGGTCAAGTACATGGTTAGGATCAGCCACGTACTGTCTTAACTGTGATACGTAGAATACGTTGTGGACACCCAATAATACAGGTGGCAAGTCTAGCCTGTATGCCACGTCACCGACTCTTCCGCTGATCACGAAAGGTCGGATGAAGCGCGGGCTAAGCTTTCCATCTCCACCAAAATGTATGGTACCACGAGTCGGAGATATCCTCAGAAACACCATGTCTCCGACCTAAACACAAACAAGGTCCCAAGTTACTAAATAATCAAACATGATCAAACAAACACAAACAAACAACCTACTTTTAATCCTATCTTCAGTCAAACTAAGTCAAACATAGTCAATGGTCAACTACTGGTCAACAACTAGTCAATTTATTAGAGTTTTGCCTATGCTAGCTATCTAGGTGTTGGCAACTAGAAATTAGCCAAAAAAAACTCTATAATAGACTAACTCTTAACTTCCCAAATCCTATCAAGTCATCCATAACTAAATACCTATAATATAAGCACACAAATCCCAAATACCACATATACATAAGCTCAAGAACAATAACCCATTACATATATCCTAAGTATCTCAACTATATATATATATATATGTATGTATAACTGATCATCAAAGCGTTAAGGTCGACTAGACTAATAAGGGACTGAACAAATGCTTAAAAATTAGGCTAAGGATGAATGGTCTGAAACATCAATGTAGGCAAAAGGAAATAATGCTAAGGAGACTGAATTTATAAGGCAAAAAGGACAGGACATTAGGGTCCAACTTGTAAGGTTAAAGTGAAAGAAAACTTACATGGTGACTGAAACATGCCTTTAGATCAAACCTATGCCTCTTCTCTCTATCTGGACTGAACACCTACTAAACTACATGCAGGACAGTGGTCTAAAAGAAGTGAACTAAACTGGTATGCAGGGAATACAATAAGCAGTATACTACAAATGAGTGCAGGCTACATACCAAATCAAAATACATTACATATATATATACAAGCTATATATATTTAACTCTCATCACCTCAAACTCTACTCAAAGTCCAATAACACACACACCCTACCACATGCCTATCACTCCAATGAAGGGGTCAGATACTGTAGGGTGTATTGGGACAGAACAGTGTTGTAGCATGGCTGCATATGAAGATGCAGAACAATCATATGTAGATTTAGCCAGGTCGAGCAGATAGAAAAATGGAGATCAGGACAGTGTGTTCTAAGTATGGGTCAGTGAATCACTAATGCATTCATAAATCCTTATGTGAACTGGACAATATATGAACGAAGGCTGCACCTAAAATCAAAAATGGACAGAACACTATAAAGCAGAGAATAGAACAATTATATAGGCAGATCCATTTGAAGGAAGGGCTACACAAATGGAATGCAATAAGCTGACTAAAAATGAAGTAATGGCTTGATAAAGAAGTGTAGACAGAAATAATATGAAAGACAGATGTAGGAATATACAGTGGGCAGCATGCTACTACTGAACTGAAATCCATACATGCACATAATGAACCACTAAACATGTATGGGATAATCTTAGCTAAGGGGCAGGTCAATATGATGTGAATTGGATCTACATATAACCACCAACTGATATGTGAAGAGGCCAATAGGATTGGTACCTAATCGTGTCAAAATCGGAACACAAAGTTATGGGCTAGGCATTACAAGGTAATATGGAACATCTGTTCACAACTGATCATCACAAATATTCAAGGGCAGGACACTAGATGTCCAAAATTTAAACAAGACAAGTGGCTGCAACCAAAGGCAGAACATATAGGAGTTCAGTCAAATAAACATGTGAATTGGTTGATAAGGAGGCTAATGTGTCCTTGAGTACACAAGAGTGGAAGGAACAGTAAATTATGGAAAGACTGAACGAACAATGAAAGGAAAGGTTTGGATATGTATCTGGACAGATGGGCTAAGCAGGTATCATCTGTATCTAAGAATGCAAGAGGGTCAGAACAAATGATCAAAGGAGAACTCTTATTAACAACCCACATTATATCCCCAATGTATACAACTGTCCTAAATGGACTGAACAACCATACCCAAAAAGGTTTAAACTCCACTATAGGGCAGGTACTGCAGGTTAAAGTGAATGGTATTGCAAGGCTATCAAGTAAAGTAAAATGCTAAGAGATGCAGTATGTCACTATATACAAAAAGTAAGGATGAGTGCAGACCTCTAATATGCATGATACTAACCCTCCAGATATGTAGAATATGCTAAGGGATTGATGGTTATATTGGTGAGTCAATAATTGGGGTCTGAACAATGGTCCAGTGAAATCTATGATGCAATATGGTAGGTAATGAAATTTTAGGTACAGTGAACAACTTGTACAAGTCTGAACCAAGGGGACAGGGTATCTAGTGAAGGGTCTGCACACTGCCTATAAAGGTTGATCAAACATGACTGAATTCAACATAAAAAGAACTTAACTAAATAGAAAACTGGACCAAATATAGGCTAACAACATGTCAATAACCCTATACAACAATGACCTACATACACCAACCAAACCCATATCCTATATGCTAATATCATCTGTAACCTATATATATATATATATTTTTTATATATATATATATATATATATATATATATATATATATATATATATATATATATATATATACCTCTCAGCCTTAGGCGAAACTATAACTACATTCAAGGATAGGCTCTGGTCATGGGTGCCTTACTGGAAATGATAGGGGTAAAATAATAATAAATCATCAAGGCTGTAAGGCATACTAACATCCTATATGAAAACTGGCTGGTATTATAAATAACAGAGGGATCATTTACAATGGGTTACTATTCTAATACTAATGCTAACTATCATCTCTAGGGTACAGACACTCTACAAGTCATCATATCATAACACTATAAAAGAACTACATATGAATAAGCTCTACTAAAATATCCCTATTCTTAAGTTATTTGATGATGGAATACAATGTTATAACAACAGAAGGGTACGATAGAGATGATATGATTAAAAACCTTCTCAAGATACAATCTGATAATCATATACGTCTGTCCAAAATCATGTTACTCAGAGTCCTCGCCATACCAGTAAGCAAGGCTACGATAAACGGTAGATTCCATAACTGGGGTTTGCACCTCTGTAATCATGTCGTCTAGAATTCTTGCTTTGCCGACTAGTATAGCTGTAAGAAATTCTAAATCTCATAACCAAGATACGTACATCCGAAGTCAGATCTCCATGTTCCCACCACGTCGGCTAATATGGCTGCGATAAACATCAGGTTCCATAATCAAGTAGACATTTACCATCCCTGCTATTTCCGTCAACATATGTTATCAAAAAATATCGTAACTCAGGCCATAAAATTCATCTCGATAGGAAAATCAAAATCAACAACGATCCATCAAAAATCAAATTCAATAATCAAGGAGTAAGGGTGAACAAAATAAGGGTAGGGATTTTAATTTAAAGTTTAAATAAGATTCTCAAGGGTCGTCCTAGAAATCTCGTAAAGATTTATAACTGTGATTGAGTATCCTCTCATTCTAATACCTTACTTCCTATATTCCACCACAGGCCCGTAGTAGTTCAACTAAGTCGTTGTGCGACTATGATATCGCAATAATGCGACTCTCGACCTGCATGGGCCGCCACTAAAAATATGTTACGACCCGCACCCAGTGTAGGGGTACGAGAAGTGGTTACGTCTAGCCTACGCCACAGTGTCGATTATCACCATCATTTTCCGTATTTCCCGTATTTCGTATTTATACTCGTATCTGGATTTTGGCATGTATTTTATTTTTCTCAACTTGTGGAATTTTGGTATTTTTCGTATTTTGGGTTTTTGTCATGGCTCGGTTTTAATTGGTTTGGGTTGGTTTGGTTTGGTTTATATGTATTGGAACACCTTAGCCTATGCTCCACCCTCAACACACCACATCCCACCCTCTTTAAAACTCCACCAACTTTTTCTCTCTCCTCATAAACCTCCATTAATTTTTTTTTCTCCTTCCTCTACACAACACTCTTCTCCTTCCTCTACACAACACCCACCCATAGGCAAGTGCACCTTGCCACCACATGAGAACCCTCTTTTATTTGTCCATTTGCTAGATTAGGATATGGTGATCAATATTAGAACTTAGTATTTTATGATTTGGAGTCTCCATTGTTTTAGATCTAAGTTTTCTCCATTTTCGGTTTTGTATGGTTTTGATCTATTTAGGTTGGATTTTAATGGGTTTTGATGTTTCCATGTGGAAGAGAGTTCAATTCCACCCTTGTTGGAACTTTGGAAATCCTGATTTGGAGTTCGGATGGCCAAGTTGTGATGTTTTGAAGTTTTGGGAGCCATAAGAGCTTCTTCTCAGCCAGGGAGAAGAAGTCCCTTTCCCTGCGTGCGTATTTTTACGCGTACGCAGCTCCCTGCATGCGTACTTTTGTGCGTACGCAGCTCTCCTGCATGCGTGACTTTTCGCGTACGCAGCTCTCCTGCGTGCGTGACTTTTCGCGTACGCAGCTCTCCTGCGTGCGTGACTTTTCTCGTACGCAGCTCTCTTGCGTGCGTGACTTTTCGCGTATGCAGCTCTCCTGCGTGCGTGACATTTTGCGTACGCAGCTCTCCTGCGTGCGTGACTTTTCTCGTACGCTGCTCTCTTGTGTGCGTGACTTTTCGTGTACGCAGCTCTCCTGCGTGCGTGACTTTTCGCGTACGCAGCTCTCCTGCGTGCATGACTTTTCTCGTACACAGCTCTCTTGTGTGCGTTACTTTTCACGTACGCAGCTCTCCTCGTGCGTGACTTTTCGCGTACGCAGCTCTCCTGCGTGCGTGACTTTTCTCGTACGCAGCTCTCTTGCGTGCGTGACTTTTCGCGTACGTAGCTCTCCTGTGTGCGTGACTTTCGCGTATGCAGCTCTCCTGCGTGCGTGACTTTTCTCGTACGCAGCTCTCTTGCGTGCGTGCTTTTGTGCGTACGCTGTGTGTGCCCTTGTGCGTACGCTGCATCCTGAACCCCTTGCTTAACCCATTGTACATGGCATGGTATGACAAGGAACTAGCATAACACGACAGTGACCCGTAGTGGTACACTCCTGACATGACCAACCTGACATGATAGTGGCCTGTCGTGGCGCACTCCTGACAAGTACCCTGACATGATTTATCTTGATGCTGTTGCGACGGCTAACTTGACTCGTATAATCAACTTGACACCGTGGGTAGTTCTTTCTTGCTTGCTTGTTAAATCCACTTGTCCTGTCTTGCATCATGTCTAGGATGGAACTCCTGAGTACCACGGTCAGGAGTACCTACTAAAATGAATTAAGGTTAATAACTAGAATAACTCAGTAGTCATGAAAAGATGACACAGCTACAGGCAATCCCGTTACCTGGGCGCTCTTGGGATCGGTAGCCTACCGTCGAGTAGGGCACATTTCCAGCACACCGTCGTGTGTTGCACCCTCTAAGTCACCTAAGGGTACATTTGTCTTCTGGGCGATGTACCCACCTGAATTCAACCCCTAATTTTCGACCTGGGTAACCTGGATGGTCTGCAGGGCTTGTGGCTGTGGAACAATCTCACTGCATCTTGTTAGTAATTAGGCCTGTGATAACCCTAGTTAGTTAAAGTAGTAAGCCGTAGTATCTGCTTGGCCGTGATTGATTGAATGAGGTATAACCAGTCTAGCCATGTCTTGATTCAGTACAAGATTGCTCCCTGTCTTGATTTCTTGCATTATTATCTTGCCGATAAATGGTGGGAAACCAAGTTCTGTTCAGATGAAGGGTTACAACCCCGGTCCTTGTTTGGTTTACGGGCTGTAACCTGGCTATCGGAATAGTTCTATGGTTATCTCGTCGTATATCATCCTGCCATGTTTTCATAAATTCTAGTTTTAATATTAGATTTTCTTGTGCTGATTACTGGCTTTTGTTCTTATTTTGTGGCCCCCTTGTAGCACTTGCTCTTTCTGGGGTTGACCCAGCTGGTTTTGTGTGGCCAGATTTCGGAGCAGCTCCCGAGGATCTACCAAGCTTCCAGCCCAATGGTGGCGACTAGAAGGAACCCGGGCTACGAGTGGGTTTTCTATTTTATTTCGCTCACTCTATTGTAAAGTTATTCTTTTGAGGCGTTTAGCCGACGAGCACCTGTTAGCTCGATGCACTTTACTTACTGTCTGCCTACGGGCTGTAAACATGATTAACAAATCCTAGGGTTGATCATGTATGACTTAACTCTTGCTAGTCATAACATTTTGTAATGACTAGCTTCATGATCAGCTGAATATGTGATATTTGGGATGCCTTATTATTGTATATTTAATGATCATACATCTTGCGACCTGACTTACTTGCTTGTGATTGAGACATTAGGCTTGTTCATGACCATAAGAGACTGTTGGCTTGTAGTAAACCCTCATATTTCTAGACAGTCGTGACCGTATATCGAGGTGGTTTCCATTTTAATATACGTAGCTGGCTATGTCTGCCCCCGCTCTCCAGTATTCTGGTTCTGGGGCGTGACATCGATGGTAGAAATCTGTCCTAGGTCACATACATCTAACAGCTATAAGGTACCTGTACAGTTATACTCTCCGAATGGAGGAATAATATTAAGTACAACTCAATCACAATTAGGGAAGAAAGTACGATAAGATAGATATATAATCAACAGAATCCACCGATGAATACAAGAAAAGAGAGAGAGCTAATGTCTAAGATAAACAACTCCACAATATCTAGAATAATAAATCCCTAAATAAGTACAAGTGTATCCAACAAGACAAAATGATAAATAAGATACTGGTCTAGCTAACCAGCCTAGACTACTGGGTAATGTCCTCTGCAAGTGCTAGGTCCTCCTGAGAGTCCAGCTCACATGTGTCATCTGGGCCTACTCCGTAATAAGTGGGACAGAACTCCTCAATATCATCTGTAATATTTTAACAGGTCCAGTCAGGACGGGAGCGAGCACAGTACATCTCACACAGTTCATAAAATGACAGGATATATAAATATGCAATAGAGTAAGATACATGAAATGCTGCAGAATATACATGAAGTAAAAGAGAGAGAACTATAATGTAATTAGATACTATAAGTAGAGAACTAATAGTGAACTAGTGATTTAGAGTACAAGATGAACATGTGAACGGCTTGAATTTGCACATGAGTAAGCTAAGAGTTTGCACATGAGTATACTACTTTGGAATTGTTTACAAGATAATTTATACTCCTCCGTACCCGAATTAGTACACAAGGATCAGACAGGTTATGTTATTGCACATGATATCATATGAAGGCCCACAATAGGGTGCACATGATTGTATACATGGGGGCTCCGTGAACATGAGAGTACATGAATCACGAGAGTGCACATGAATAGTGAAAGCACCGGAGTACATGATGAAAGTGAAACACACATGATATACTGTAACCCGATGCTCTCGAGGGGGATAACATCTCATAAAGGGATCCATATAGTACCAATCCGTGTTACCAACGTGACAGCATCAAGTAAAGTAATCTAGAGCATAAATATAAATCCTATCAAGTATAAAATGGTCAGAGAATGTACTCGCCTGATATCCTTAGTGTCTGAATGAAATACTGCCTGAGAAGTGGTGTCTGACTCCTATTCAGAACAGCATAAGTCACAACATATCCAAATTGGTAAAATAAACTACTATGATGCATTCTATATGATGTTTGGGTCAATTTAGGCTAAAGTCAACCTTTGGTCAACTCTAGTCAACTACTCTAGTCAAACTAGGTCAACTAGGTCAAACCTAACCCAAACAAGTCTCACTAAGCCTAACCGGTCTATTCTAGCAAGCACAAATCATCCACAAGTCACACAAGCTAGCATCACAAAATACTCATGTGTATACATTCCATATACACACATAGGCTTGCACATTAGGATACACATAGGCTATACTATATAGGCTATATGCCATATACACATATATTGGCAACACACACATTTTAATTACCACATATATATACACTAAAATTATATAGACAATATGCATATATTTTATATTACGTATTATCACACAAGATTACATATTGTATGTGTATACATATACATATAGAGAAAGATAGAGTGTCATGCACATATGTGTGAGTGTGTTTCATAGGGTCTCAGGTTTCCAGTTTCAGTATGTGTGTATAGATGTAGTATGAGTGACAAATATCAGTGGTTCTCAGTTAGTCAATTTTAGTGTACACATTACAGTGTACTAGTTCTCAGGTTTGTGACAGTGGAGTGTGTGTAGGAATATTAGTGTACACAATCAGTATTCAAATCCCAGGTTTGAGTGTACTCCAGGAAGCTATGTGTACACAAGACAGTTTAAGATTTTAGGGAAACAGTATATACAAAAACAGTTTACGAGTTTATCAATCCAAAAGCAAATTCGAACCCAAAACCACATGCCAACATGAAAACCCAATATGTAGTTTAATCTCAGTTATATATAGGTGAACAAACATCACAATTTAATCATGCAAAATATTTAAACATACATTTAAAATCTCAGAAAAATCATTGACAGCCTAGGTATCAGAACATTAGGGAAAACCCAATTTCGAAACCAAAATACAACTTAATAATTAAATTGAAAAGTTGGTAAATGAAGTACCACATGTAATTGTGTCATGGGTTTGTTCCAGTATCCAAGAATTGGACACAAACGTGTCCAAACTCATTCTACCCTCGTGTCTACAAAATCCAGTACACAGT
Organism: Iris pallida; assembly: GCA_029216955.1. Taxonomy (NCBI): domain Eukaryota; kingdom Viridiplantae; phylum Streptophyta; class Magnoliopsida; order Asparagales; family Iridaceae; genus Iris; species Iris pallida. The sequence goes on along the minus strand of JANAVB010034730.1, from coordinate 21,523 downwards.
TCTCGTACACGTGTTCATGCTCGCTAGAATATGACACACAACACGTGTGTCCACGTGGCATGTCCACGTGTAGCCCAATACTAGGGCTACATACTACACACACCACGACGTGTCCATTTGGTGTCCTGTGCGGACACCAGGCGCATATCAGTACGTGAACCCGACAATGCAACGTGTAGTGCGTGTCCAATACGGGCACGATTTCTCCCCGTGTCGTGTATCATATGCTCCCAAATTTTAGGAGCATAGTGTCAGTGATTGCCCCAACAATTCCCCAAAATCCCACGTGTTTTGTGTGAGAAGAACGAAGTGTCGGGCAGCAGGACACTGCCCGCGTGTATGAAGTGGCAAGTTCGTGTCCTGTGCTGACACGACACGACACAAAATGGAAAGCAGTCATGAAGGAAATTAACATACACATATATAACAACAATTTCATTCAAACACTTTTCAAAAATAACAAACTAAAATCCTTTGACACATTTCCACAAACACCTAGGACTAGATGTTGATACGTGTCCGATACGGAAACGAAATCAATGCAACTTGACACAAAACTTACACCACAGATAGGGGACACCTAGATGTAGGCTAGGATGCAAGGAAATCAGAATAAAAATACAATTTAGAGGGTTTACCTATAGGGTGTCCAATGGCAAGAAAAGCCCCAAAATAGAATGTTCCTCCTTTCTAGCTCAAATCCCCAAATCGTACAAAAGCTGAGATTTCTCTCCATAATCAGAAAATAGCGGAGTATTAGACTCTAATGCAAGAAACTAGAGTCAAAAAGGAATTAAAATAGAAAAGTTATGGATTGGGAAGAATGGCCATACCTTTCCTTTTTCAAGTGTTGATTCAATACAAAAGAGGAAAGAACCAAAGGATGAGTTGTTATATAGGGTTGGGATTCCCTATGTGGTCGGCCTAGGTATGTGGGAATTAGGGTTAGGGTTTAGTCTAGTGGGCTTGGACCAATTTGAATGGTCATGGAAATCAATTCATAAGTCTCAAGTCATTGAACCTAATCTTTAATCCTCCTATTTCCAGCTTGATTCTAAGGGACTAATCTTGGGTTGACTTAAGTTAGACTAGGGTCTCACCATGCTAATCAAGTCACCATAGCTAGAGTCAACATCTAGGTTAGTCTTCAAAGTCTAAACTATCAAAAGTCAAAAATAACAATCATCACTCTAATAAATCAAAATAAATTCAAAATTAACGAAATAACCAAAATACCCTCAAGCTAAATATGGTAGTGACATATATGAAGCAACCAGATGGGTTTATTAAAAAGGACCAAAAGCATCTTGTTTGTAAGCTCAAGAAGTCTATTAATGGACTTAAGGAAGCTTCCAGATCTTGGAACATATGTTTTGATTAGGTGATAAAATCCTGTGGATTTGATCAATGTCAGGATGAATCATGTATATACAGAAAGTGTGACAGAAATGTGGTAGTGTTTCTAGTACTTTATGTGGATGACATCTTGCTCATTGGAAACAATATGAAGGTGTTATCTGATGTAAGGATATAGTTATCCAAACAGTTTGAAATGAAGGACTTGGGAGAAGTAGGTCACATCCTTGGGATCAAAGTTCTACGAGATCGCAAGAAAAGGATGTTGGGCTTATCCCAAGCTTTCTATAGCAATACTGTACTAACTCGTTTTAGTATACAAAATTCTAAGAAAGGTTTCTTACCTTTTAGACATGGAATTGCTCTAACAAAGGAGCAGTGTCCGAGGACACCTAAAGAGATAAAGAACATAAAAGCAGTTCCTTATGCTTTAGCAGAAGCTTAATGTATGCAATGCTATATACGAGACCAGACATTTGCTTTGCTGTAGGCATGGTCAACAGATATCAGTCTAACCCAGGACAAGAGCACTGGACTGTCGTAAAGCATATTTTGAAGTACCTAAAAAGGACTAAAGAGTATATGCTAGTTTACCAGTAGATAGTTTAGTTCCTTTGTGGTATACAGACTTAGATTTTCAGTCAGATAGGGATTCCAAAAAATCTACCTCAGGTTATGTGTTTACTTTGGGAGGTAGAGCCATTGTGTAGAGAAGTATCAAGCAAAAATGTATTACTGATTCCACCATTAAAGCTGAGTATGTGGCAGCCTCTGAGGCAGCCAAAGAAGCCGTTTGGCTCAGAAACTTTCTGTTGGACTTGGATGTAGAACCTAGTTTACCTAAGTCTGTTATACTTTATTGTGATAATAGTGGTGCAGTTGCAAACTAGAAGGAACTACGAGCCCATAAGATAGGTAAACACATTGAGCATAAGTACCACCTGATACGAGATTTTGTAAAGAAAGGAAAAGTTACTGTGATCAAAATAGCATCAGCCGACAACCTAGCTGATCCCTTTACAAAGAGCTTACCAGCTAAGGCTTTTGATAGTCATGTTTAGGGAATGGGAGTCAGATGTGTAGCAGCATAGCTTTAAGTATAAGTAGGAGATTTGTAACAGTATACTGAAAAGCAATGCTTTGAGTATAAGTGGGAGATTGTTAGGGTTATATACTAAAAGCATCACTTTTGTAGTAACCTTATTTCCTTAAATTTTGAATGAGAATCATATGGGCAAATGTTTGCATATTGTATTTATTGCAAGGGTTAATGCAAATGTCTGATATTATATATTGTAGATAATATGGTGTGTGGTGTCATACAGAAGATCTTATTATCAGTTTCCTATGGAGTATATAAATAGTTCACAGCCTAGATGGACTTGGACAATCTATTGGAATGGTTGTAGTGTAATATAATATTAGTCTATCTTGACTATAGGTTTACACTAGTACACTTTGTGTGTATTGAACATGACCACTTGAGGTTGTTCTCTTTGTACTGACTACATAAGTGAACAAACACCTCTGTTATTATGGATGCTTGTGCACTTAATCCGGATATAATAACAGACATGTATATGCAGTGTGCATTATTTTGACTCATGAAAGAGTGAGATTCATTATGGGTCAACAACTTCTATGAATTGGGTAATAACATTGTATGTATGATGGGTTGTTGATTATAAATAGAATCCATATTTCGATACATCGGGTTGATGATGTCCCCTTAAGGAGCTCATAAGGATTGTCATGTAAACCTTGCAGGTGAATTATATCTGACATAAAAAATAAAGTTAACCGGTACTACTTAAGGATAAAAGACGTCGAATAAATATAGTTGTTAGTAACTTAATCTGATCGACGTAATTTCAATATCTTAACATGGGGAGCCAAACGAACATATAATAAAAGGAGCCCACAAACATAATTTGGGGTTAGGGAGGTAATACAACAATAGCTCATTAGTGGACCAAGCTATTGTTAATGGGCCGGGATTATGTGTTCGAACTGAACACGGGATATCCAGATCCGTTAGGAGGTCTAACCCTAATTTCTTCTCATGGTCCCTGCCGTAGCCTATATATATCCTCTATTCTCTGGCCGCCAAATGATCGATCAGAAATCTGAAGCTTTCTCTAAATTCGTGATTCACGTAAGGAGAGAATGAGAGGGCTGCCAAGGAGAAGAAAAGGTTGGGAGATCGTCTCCCACACGACGTCCAACTCGAGGAAGGAATACGTGAAGAAGACCTTGGGGTCATCCGTTCGAGATTGCCAGGAACTACTTGTCTTTTTTCCGCCGCATGTATAATTAGTGAACCCTAGTTTTCGCCTATGAAGGGTTAGAACACGTATTAAATCTGTTTAACTTGCTATAGATCAATATGCACACCAAAGTAAGGGTCCTGGGAATCTTCAGTTCCAATACGTGCTGCTAGCTGTAGCCGCCTTAGGCCTCCAGACACGTCAAGTCTTCTTCGGTTTTACGAACCGCTTCGATGTCTTTGACTTTTCATCAGAGAGGAGATCTTCAAAAGCTTGCTGGTCGAAGCGTACAATCAGCATGTCTTAGGAAGATCCCAGCAAGTTGTTATCAGGTTGCGTCACTGCCTACTCGTTTGTGGAGAAGGTAGTCCCCAGTAGATTCATAATTTTGTTCGACATAATAAAAGGTTGAACGAACTTTTTGCTTTATTGAACGTATAGTATCTGTGTACAAAGAAGGAAGACCTAAACATGATATTCTAAGTACAGGGAGAAGAGGTTTCCGGAAAAATGTGACGTTGGAGATCGAGCACTACAACAGTTCCTTTACTTCATTGACGATATGACGATGAATCAATATTGCTCTGGCTCTCTGGCGCCTTTAATGGAACTCTGGAGTCACCGATGAAGAGGCTGTATGTAGGAGAAGATCCCTTAGAGGGGGTTATTCTTTTGTTTGTTGGTTGGTTGGTGGATTGTTCCTTCTTAGATAATGGTTGTCGCTCGCTTTAAGTTGAAAGAGAACTCATTTTATATATAGAGAACCAAGCACATATGCGATGTGCATTAGGGTTCCTGAGATATAAAAGAATCTGCCATTATTGTACGGTACGGGCTTCAGCGGCACTGACACGTGGCGGACATCGAGATTCCCCTCAATCGACACCTCTAGTGGTTATCAATATAACCGAAGGAGGTGACACATGGCGCGTACCGATTTGCTTGCTCAGATACAGCCGAGTAAATCTTGAAATTTTATCCTAGATTTGGAGTCTAATTGATCCTCATCTAAGATTTAAATCAATCTGATATGATATCAATCATGATTTAATCCCAATCTTTTCTGCAAGAGACGGTTTAAACAAACTAATTGGGATGGACCCATACTTCCTCTGCCTCTGGTGAGGACTAAGTACTGCTGTGCTTCTGGAGCGACGAGTTGACCATGCTTCTGGAGACGACGAAGCCTCTGTGCTTTCAGGCGACGAGTGGATTGGCTTCGAATGACGATGAGACTTCTGTACATTTAGAGCAATATTGAAGCTGTGTTTCGGAGTAACATAGTCACTATGCTGTAGGCGACGAGTACACTTGTGCTTCAAGTTGGCGAGGTTACTGCGCTTTTGGAGCGACAGGCTAACTTGTATTGGTTATAGTGGGAGTTCCCGAGTCTCTTGTAGAGAAGTGACTTAAGCTTCTAGATCGGAGCAGATGACTGCGTCCTGGGAATGGAGATGGTATGAACATATCACCATTATACGCCTCAATGTAGACGTATGTAAGTAGCTGTACCTCTGAACTATAAAGGCGTTAGCTTTGGAGGAAAGGGTATAACACCCTTGTGTGTCTGGGGTTGGCGCGGGCAGGTAGCTGCACCTCTGGAGTGAAGACACTAGTTTTTGAAGCAAAAGAAAGGGAAAGCTACCACCATCTTGCTTCTGAGTAGCTGCGCCTCTGGCTTGAAGGCTTTGGCTTCTGGAGTAAAGAGCGATAAATACCCGCTCTTTAAGGACTTCCCTCTTAATTACCACCATAATATGGGGAATTCCAAGGGTTTAAGACTGACATTCATCGTGCTGAGTCTTAGGTTCATCCCATTAATGCGGAAATTCTAACCGTCGGCCATGTGGCATATAATCTAGGCCATTATCGATCCTATAAAGGGGAAGTTCTCCTCTGAATACTCGCTGTCTTCTTCTTGGCATCCTTCACTACCATGCAAGATCCAAACTTAACTTCGAGCGACGATCGACCTTGTATAAGTTAGTTGCTAGTTGAGGCTTTTCTCGTTCATAGGAGCCATGTTCTTATAGAAGAACTCTGTGTAAAAGGAGCCATTGCTGTCCTTAAGAAGTATGTAAATGTCCTCGTTATGGAGTTCAACTCTGTACGACTTATGGGGGATCTTCGAGGTCCTGACGACCTAGGTCATGTATGGATAGCTAACCAGAAGAGCCACAGGTTGTGCTATGTCCTTCCCATTTAGGGCTTCGCGATCTGCTACGCACTTTGAAGGCTCGGGCAAATGACTACTTTAGGAAGCTGTTTGCTTTGACCAAGTGGCTGATATGCTTCTGGGAGGCTACGCCCATAAAAAGGTCAGAATATGCCTCAATGGAGGTCAATCTTCTGGCATGAAGAAGAAGGGCTGCGCTTTAACGAAGACCGAATCCCTTGTAGACCCTTCTAGGCTCTGTCGAATCTGTACCAGATCCTTTGTAGACAAACAGAATTAGTCCTTTTTGTGTAGTCTTGATGTGTCTGTACTGGACTTTGGTAGATGTGATATAAAAGGGACTTCTTTCCATATCTTCTATTTTGTTTTTTTAGCACTTGGGCTGAGCCTTTGTATCATCTGCTCTATGGCAAAGGGATGTCATCAGCTGAGATTTTTCATGCTCTACAGTCCACTAACTGAACTCGGGGCAAATTCGGGCCGAATTATGTTGGTCCAGAGTCGATTTGGTTAGGGTTTTGCAAATCGGGTTTTAGGTTTTTTAAAAAGTCAAGCAGTTAGGAGCTTTTGTAAATGGGTTTATTTTCAAAACAAAGGATATTTTGAAAATATTTTGGGGTAGCCTATTTGCTAGTATGACTCGGTGTACATAATATTCCTAGACACAATAAATTGTGAAAATTATATTGAAAGTGAAAATACAGACTCAATGGCAAAACGACTTCATGTCTTGAACGGTAGCAGTAGCAGTTCTCAGCAGTCGTCCAAGTAGCCCTTATATCGAGACATGATTACATCAATTATTAAAATCAGGTTTGACCATAACCAATGAGCCAAAAGGTCATTTACTACATGTCATCTCATACTTATGGTTATACGGCTCCCCTTCAGCGGTGGGTAAGGTAGCCCAGTCTGGTAGGTTTTCGAATCAACATGCTACTACTTCAATACTAAGGAATTTCGACGCCCCTTCAGTGCAAGGTAGCAAGCCCCACTGAAAGTCCCAAAATTTTGATGACATTATGTCTACACCATCCTTTGTTCCCCCCTAGGACGAATCGATGCCAGGGCCTCGGAGTACTGTTCGAGGAACTATACTTTGTGCACAAGTTGTCCATGACCATGAAAATATATGCAACCTAGCTATAAGAAAAATATATAATACATGATAATGAAAAATAAAGAAATCATGCCACAATTCTCCTTCGTATTGCCACATATGCCTTGAGCTGATGCTCGTATTACCATTTGCCCAATCCAGGTTCTTAGTGTAATCAAGATTCTACAACATTGCTGGTTAATAGAATATGACTACTCAATATTTTTCTCGTATCATTGATACCGTACATTCATTCGGGTCATAATTCAAACATACTCACTACCTAGTTCTCAGGCCTTATTATCTGTGTTACCATCAACTCATCGAGCTGATACTCGATATACTCACTATACAAATATTTGGGAATTTTGCTTCACCTTTTATGTATCTTATTGCACATCACACAATTCATAAACTGATTCACAATAGTTTTTGGGTCTGTGATTAATTATCTTTTATTATCTTTCTGGGTTCCATGCGTGATAACATTTAGCAACTCAATAAGTAATCCTGGCATACAAATCCCTTTTTTAAGCGTGAAGCTAAAGGATCTTCGAAGGACTCACACTACTCACATTTATAAGACGATTCCAGCCACGATCGCATAGCCTTCCGATCGATTCTTTCATATATAACCAAGTCCAAGGCTTCATTGAACCAACCAGCCATCATAATGTACCATGCGGGTCGGGACACTATATAGTATACCGCTCAAAAAAAGTTTTGTCCTCAAAACTTAGATAAAACTCATCACCATAAATTCAACAAAATTTACAAAAATTCCTATGATCAACTTGCACTATTAACATCTCTTCGCAATACTTCGATTGGTTTCAAATGTACTATCTCGCTACCATATTCCAATCTGATTCATAATAGGTTACCATCCTTGTCCATTCCTCCATTACTCGTGCAATTTTCTTAGCACATGATAATCCTCCCCCGTGGCTTTGTTTGAATTCAGCATACCACTTAGTTTCAATCATACACGTATTTTAGGTGTCCCAGAAATATATGCATTTTGACCAAGCCCAGTGATAGAGAAATCAAACAAGCTACAGGTAGAACTTCATTCCCAGATGTTAGCAATTCCTCTCGAGCAACTCATGAGCCTCAATTCATTTATTCAATCACCACAAATAATAACACAATGAGTACAACCAATTTTGACTCTACTAAATCCCCACAACCGATCCAATTTTTTTTAAAATATTCTGACTTAGTTATATCAAGCTTTCCAACGAACTCAGAGTTCCCTTTCAAGTCCATTGTCATTCATGCCACTAAAACTGGTAAAAGCCAATGGCCATATTTCCTTCGACACTATGATTCTTATTGATTAAGTCATGCACTTCATTATCTTTCGCATCCATTCACTTTATCTGCAATTTGTCAAAAAAATTATTATGATCCATCTTCCAAGTTGTGCCATCATCCGACATCAAGCAAGATTTTATTTACGTATCCAAACTTTTCGTACTAATTAAGTCAACGTATTATCATCTCATATGTGCAACTCTCATTTCTAGCAGCATTTAAATCAGAAGATTACTCCATAGCAATCGCTTTCGTCAATCCCAATTACATGTACTACTCCATGTCGTCATTATACTTTATCCTCAATTTTGGTATAATTATCCATCACCGAAAACTATTCCGACAATCACAATGCAATTTTCAATCAATTAGCGCAACTCAATATGATTCGACCAAGCAATCAATTCCAACAGATCCCGACATTCCAAAGCAATAAAATCAAAATTTTGAAACTGGTACGATCTTTCATTCCAACCAACATTATAACATCGAATTTCCAACTCTCTATTCAATTCTGAAGCTTATTTCACGATATATTTCACTCATTCCGACTATACCCACACAATATTAATATGGACATCCTAAGAGTTTCCAACATTCAATTATTTCTTCGGGCAAGTCTCTGCGTCCATCTATTCTAAGCTAAACCAGACATTCAGCTAACCCATCTGAGATGGATAGCTACTAGGAACATACTTATTTTTCATCTTAGAGGCAATTAATTCTTATCATAGGGACACTCTATCTTATCTAAGGGATAATCTATGATCCGACCAATTTAAGAGACATGGGACGCTACCCCAATCTCATGAACTTATTCCCAATCCGAGTAACTAAAATATCATAGCATACGAATTCAAAACTTAGGCAACGAAGTGACACTCTAGGGTCAAGTCTATCTACCCGTAGTCAACCTCAGGTTATATCCAACGAAGTTATTCTAGACTTACCCCTGATCGACACAATCCATTAATAATTCTTATGGTCAATCTCGAAGCCATCATGTAAATTTTATCATTTCCAACAACCAAAATTGTAGTTTTCACTTGCATAGACGTAGCATCACAGGCTTGATCCAACTTGTATTCCCATATCATACTCCAATTGTGTCTACCCAATCGGTACATCTATTCCAAATCATAATCAAACATCGCTACCTCAATAGTCTATCATTTATGATTTTATTTCTTATAAATCCAACTTGTCTTTAACTCCCATGTTTTCAATTCATCCGTTCGGTATGTAATCTTTAACCAATCAATAAGGCAACCATGTAATCATTTTTCTTCCGAAAGCTTCCTTTATGAATTTCTGCTAGTACCAAACACGGTCATCTCTTAGCGATTCACATTAACCATCAATATTCGTTTTGCATCATCTCTTTGTGATTCCATAAAGAGATTCATTATTCATGCATTGATCCAATCACTATGTCACCAATCCTCTAGCATTCATATATCGGTCATCTACTTGAATACGACATAACTTATGCAGCCAAGTTATTATCCAACAATTCTATATTTTATCCAACTCGTTATTCATGCGACAACATTATCCACCGATAGGTACGCATTGATACACCTCAATACACATGTGTATTCCAGCCATCAGAGTCTCATGAGGAATATCTACTACATTATGCAATAAGGGGCAAGTGGTCATTTCACCATGCCTTAAAATAGTTCAGGGTCATAACTTGTTAAATTCAGAACACATCTAAATTCCTCAAGCACAACTGAACATGTCCAAAGGCTATCTATTTCCTCAAGTCCATTCTCTATTGTTGGGTTGCTGATACAACCCTCTTCATCCTCTGAATCATTCGCAACATCTGAATAAACGCCTACTACCACCATCAGTTTGTTGATGTCAAACATACATTTCCATCTATTAAATCCCAACATCATTCAATATTCGGTCCATATTTGTTATTTCACAAATCTTTTGATGACAACACCCCACCATCGTTATCAAACCTACAATCCTTTTACCCAACTAATTTAAGTCATCGCTTGAATCTATAATATGTACCATTCCTAACCAAAGCATCTATTTCACATTCCCAATTCTTATTTTTCCAGTATAATGTCAACCATCAAAAGCAACAAGTTATCCGAACTCGATCATCAAGGGACACACCTAGCCACTATGTATCAATCGTAATCCTAACTATGACTCGATACTACCCCATACCTTACAGGTAAAGCATCATTATTACTATAAATAGGGTCAAGGGACATCTTATCGCTAAGAGGGTAGAGGCATATACCACTCAGAACTTAAGCCATTTTCGACACAATATTTCTCTTCGAACCAAACTAACGTCCATTCTGGGCTATCCATACCATAGTAGCTCTACGGACCACAAATACCAAACTCATTTCCTTCCATCTGAAAAATAACCAAGCCAATACATATAAGCCATCTCAAAATTCTATCGATTCTCATTCACTGAAGTTCATGCACATTTTCTTTCCAACATACCATGCCATCACCTACTGTCAGTTGTAACACAACAATCAACTTCTATCAATCCCACACTTAAGGTATCAACCACACATTACCAATTTATTTTTGTATTGTACCATTATTGTTTTGTTTTGGTATCATTAAGAATTCAATACATCACACATATCATAGCCCACATATTTAGACTTATTGTATGGAACACCCAGTGAGTGGTCAGGAGGATCAACAAATTTTCAGTCAAGGAAGCAACTTTGATTCATCACATAAGCAGCTTTGAATCATCATAAAAGTAACTTTGATTTGAAACGAATCAAATAAGAATCCAAGGACATAAAGCCATGCTCTGATACAATTCTGTCACGTCCCGATCCCGAAGAATAAAAAACTAGCTACTGGGCGTTATGTCGTACAAGTCTAAATTGCACTTGTACAAAGGCAAACCATTACAGTTACTGGTATTTCTCAGAAAACAATAACGTTGCAGCAAAGCCAAGCAGATAAATTAAAGTTACAATAAAATATGTAGAAATATGGCTCTTTATTGATAATTGTAATAGATTACAATACTTGCAGCTGAATATAGAGTTTACAACAGATTACAACGACTTTTGAATAGCCAACTGAATTACTTGCCATTTAGGCTTACAACCAAACATGCCGACTTGGCTTACAATCTCACTGGTTCATCTGAATTACAATGTTCCATACATTATGTCCCGTATAGCAGAAGATATTGTCTTGCAAGAAGAGCTTCTGCACACCCATCCGATTTATTGATGCCAAGCACTGGTCAAACGATTTCTTCTGTGCCCGAGAACCTATAATGATGCCCACAAACGTGGGTCAGTATATTATCGTCTACTGGTGAGCGGTGCTGGCCCAACTCACCTAAGAAGATGTAAGCCCACTTTTCAAATTTTGTAAAAATTTTATTTATTTTATTTAGTTTTGAATATTTTTCTAGTTAGAATATATTTTATTTGAAATCGTATAAAGGATATTTTTGAAAAGATTTGTCAAACTATTTTAAAAATGTGATTTTAATTTTATAAAAGACATACTTTTAAAACATATTAATTTTTATTATCAATTATCTTTAAGTTATAAATTTAGAAAATATATTTTAAGTATTGTGTGATAAGATTTAATATTATTTTGGTTTTTGATTTTGGTCAATTAATAAATGGAGATTTGATTAATCTATGATTGATTTGATTTAAACTTATGGACAGATTTATCCATATGATTTCTAATCCTTCCCTCTTTAGGTACCTCCAACCTATATATAGGAGATACTTTTTCTTATTTTCTTCCAACACCGAAATCCTACCAACCTAATTCTCTAATCCTAGTTAGTTGATTTCTACCCATTATATATACCCTTACAAATATTTTTCATCTTTTTCTTTCTCAAATTCTCTCTCTTTCGTCTAAAATAGCCTAAAACTCATCATAAATTTAACCTCATTTTTTAGAAGCTATAGCAACTTCGTGAAGCCGCTGCGACCAACTCCGGACTCCGTTTCACCTCCAATTTTTTTTGTTAGAATCATATCGAGGTTAGCTTTCAATATCTATAAATTATTTTCTCTAATTATGAACATGAATTTGAAAACTTATTTGAGTGGCAGTTGTACAAAAAATTGATATGTCGTACTATTTTTAAGATTCCGGGAGATCCGGAATTCCATTTTGTGAACCATTTGTTATTTTTGAAATCTGACACATAGATCTACAGCTACTAATTTTCCAAAAATTAAACAAATACTTTATTATTTTGTTTAATTTGTAGAACCTATAGAGGTCGTCTTGCATAGTTGTGGCATATGAGACTATTCTGTGCCAACATGATCAAGTCACACAGCAACTGCAACTAATTGAGGTAAGTACAATATTAATTTATGTGCTTATTACATTATAATGCTATCTTTCATTGTGTTTCATTAATTATCCTGTTGAGACACGATTGTGACACGATAGGCTTGATTGTATCATTGCTCGTTTATTGAATATTTAGTGGGTCGGGAGGGGAAATGCTAAGTAGACGTGTGAACAAACCATACTGAATGTTTAATGATTGACAACTAATTTATATACCTCACGTATGGGTTAGCCATACTAAAAATATGTGATAGTCATCTATGATGTGTCGTATTAGCCCAGTCGTTCACATGTTGAAAGTTATTTCGAAGCACTGTTTGATTAGTTTTACTTGTTCATGTTCATTTATTAGTTGTCTTGTTCATACATATTCCTGCTAGTAGTTTCTTGTGCATGTTATCGTTTCCATTTCATATACATGTTTCTTTACTGTTACATTGTCTCACTATTGTCTAGTTTTATTTTGTATTAAATTATATTATTGTAATAAGGTTGTACTTTCCTCCTTTTCTGACTGGATCGTTGTAGGTGACTTGGCATGCTTCCTATTTTTTCGCTATGGACCATACGGGGAAGAGAAAGATCTTGAAAGCCAACCATAGATTCTATAAAGATTAGTTAGTTTCTTTTATTTAAATATTTTAGCGAATTTGTTTCCAAAAATCATTCATATTGTATTATGGGATTTGTAAATAAAATAGTTAATATGAATGAGCAAATATATATGATTATTATATTTGAGATTGACATTGAGACATAGACTTCGTACTACCGTCGATGTTGCGGCGTAGGCTGGACTTGGCTACGAACTCGTATCCGAAAAGCGGGTGCGTGTCGTAACAAGTTTTTTTGGTGGCTCATTGTCACGCCCCAGAACCAGAATACTGGAGAGCGGGGGCAGACATAGCCAGCTACGTATATGAAATAGAATCCATCTCGCTATACGGTCACGGCTGTCTAGATACATGAAGGTTTATCTATAAGCCAACAGTCTCTTAAGGTCATGAACAAGTCTAGTGTCTCAATCACAAGCAAGTAAGTAAAAGTCACAAGATGTATGATCATTAAATATACAATAGTAAGGCGTCCCAAACATTACATATTCAGTTGATCATGAAGCTAGTCGTTACAAAATGTCAGGACTAGCAAGAGTTTAGTCATACATGATCAACCCTAGGATCTGTTAATCATGTTACAGCCCGTAGGCAGACAGTGAATAAAGTTACAAACGAGCTAACACTTGTTCGGCGGCTAAACGCCTCAAAAGAATATTTTTACAAGGGAGTGGGAGAGCAAAATAAAACCCACTCGTTGCCGGGATTCCTTCTAGTGTTCACCATCTGGCAGGAAGGTCGGTAGATCCTCTGGAGCCGCTCCGAAATCTGGCCACACAAAACCAGCTGGGTCAGACCCCAGAAAGAGCAAGTGCCACAAAGGAGGCTTCACTTAAGAACTAAAACCAGCAATCAGCACAAGATATAAATAAAAGTAAGAACTGGAAATAAAGAAAATACACCAGGATGATATACGACGAGATAACCATGAAACTATTCAGATAACCAGGTTACAACCCGTAAACCAAACAAGGACCAGGGTTGTAACCCTTTGTCTGAACAGAACTTGGAATTCTCACCATTTATCGGTAAAATAAATACAAGCATTCTGGTCATTCAATAATCTGGAACAGGATCAGGGCAAGACTAGACTGGTTAGACTCCGTCCAATCACTTCACGGCCAAGCAAGAATTACGGCTTGATACTTTAACTAATAGGGTTGTCACAAGCCTAATTACTAACAAGATGCAGTAAGATTATTCCACAGCCACAAGCCCTGCAGACCATCCAGGTTACCCGGGTTAAAAGATTAGAGTTGAATTCAGGTGGGTACATCGTCCAGGAAACGAATATACCCTTAGGTAGCTTGAAGGGTGCAACACATGACAGTGTGCTGGAAATGTGCCCTACTCGACGGCAGGTTACAGATTCCAAGGCGTGCCCAGGTAACGGGATTGCCTGTAGCTGGGAAATCTCGTCATGACTAATGTATTAATCTAGTTATTAACCTTAGTCTATTTTAGTAGGTACTCCTGACATGATGCAAGACGGGACTGGTCTATTTATACAAGCACAATCGTCCACGGTGTCCAGGTTATTATACAGGTCATGTCATGTCAAGTAGCCGTCGCAATAGCTTATCAAGATATAACATGTCAGGTTATCAGGTCAAGTGTACTAGTCAGGAGTGCGCCACGACGGCCACTATCAGGTCATGTCAGGTTACTCATGTCGGGAGTGCACCACTACGGGTCACTATCATGTCAGGCTCAGTTATCCTTTCCAAACATATTATATAAGTTCGTGATTATCAAGTTCATGACAAAAGGTGTAAGGATATAAAATGGGCGTAAAATATCTAATAAAATATCAATATACAGGGCTATAGAAGAGCCAAGTTTAAGGAAAATAAAACCAAATCTGACACGCTGACATAAGACCAGGTCAGCCAAAGGCCACACGCTCAGTGCAAAAGTCATACGCTCAGTGCAAGTCATACGCTCAGTGCAAGTCATACGCTCAGTGCAAGTCATACGCTCAGTACAAGTTATACGCTCAGTACAAGTACTCCATACGCCTCCAAAAGGCACCGTATGAGGTCCATACGACTCCTTGTCACCCAAGTAAGCGTATGCAAGACATACGCTCCCAAAAGGCAGCGTATGGACTCCATACGACTCCTTGTCACCCAAGTGAGCGTATGCAAGACATACGCTCCCAAAAGGCAGCATATGGACTCCATACGACTCCTTGTCACCCAAGTGAGCGTATGCAAGACATACGCTCCCAAAAGGCAGCGTATGGATCGGACTGCGCTGCGCTAAAGAGTGCGCGCAGCTCAGTGGCACAAGCTAAAAAGCTCGCGTACACTGCTCACTGCCTTCTCCAAATCAGCAAGAACTCCATGGGTTGAACCCAAAGCTTCAAAAGTCCATAACTTGGTCCAAACAAGTCCAAATCCGACTTTGCAAAGTTCTATCTTGGATGAAATTCAATTCTCTCCAACATAAGAACATCGAAACCCATAAAAATACAACTTAAATAGATCAAAACCATGCAAAACCAAAAATAGAAGAAACTTAGATCTAGAATAATGGAGACTCCAAATCATAAAATGTCAAGTTCTAATGTTGATCACCATAGCCTAATCTAGCTAATGGACAAATAAAAAGTGGTTCTCAAGTGGTGGCAAGGTGCACTTGCCTAAGGGGTGTTGGTGTTGTGTGGAGGAAGGAAGAAGAAGAAGATAAAGAAATAAATAAGAGAATTATGAGGAGAGAGAAAGGTAGGTGGAGATAATAAAGAGGGTGGTTGTGGTAGAAATGAGGGAGGAGCATAGGCTAAGGTGTTCCAATGTAAAATAAACCAAACCAAACCAATCCTTCTCCATAAAATAAACCAAGCCGGGTCGAGAACCAATGTACGAGAAATCCAAAATCCGCTAGTCAAGAAAATAAGATACATGCCAAAATCCAACTTCGAGTATAATTACGAAATACGGGAAACGGGGGTGACAACTCTACCCACCTTAAAAGAATTCCATCCTCGGAATTAAATCAAGAGGCTAGAGGAACAATGGCAAGCTATACTAATAACAAGCAAGCTATACTAGGCAATCAATCAATCATGCAAGCAAGGAACCGAAGGCATGAGGCATAAGAAAGATATTATACCTTACGAGTCAAACAAGTCGGGATATCCCGATCGGATATTATCCTCACGCTCCCACGTTGACTCCCCCAAAGAGTGATGACCCCAAGCAACTCGGACTAACTTGATAGTCTTGTTCTTGAGGATCTTCTCTCTCCGGTCCAATATAGACACAGGCCTCTCCTCATACGAAAGGTTGGTACCAACAACCAATTCCGAATGATCCAGGATGTGGCTTGGGTCCGGGATATACCGTCATAATTGGGATACATGGAAAGCAAGACCCATAAGTTGAAATAATTTCAAATATGCGTTGGTTATCGAATATTATTAAAAATATGTCATAATTGCCTATTTTGATTGTTGAGTTGTTATGTCAATAATGGATGGAGATAATAGAATATTCGATACCATATCATATTTATGTCATGAAACCAAAGATTTATTGCAATCAGATATACACTAGCGAGGCATGGATTCTCGATGAAATGACTTAAGATATGAAACGGTTTTTGAATAACATAGAGGCTATATGTTTTATTAGTATATGACTATTGATTTTTTATTAACCATAAATTTTGTACCCTAATTCTAAACTGATTGGATATCCTATTTCTTATTATCGTATTCTCAATAAACGTGTAGCTCTTTATTTCTTATTCGAAAATCACCATTTAGTTCCTCCTATAACCAATTACTATATTTGATTCTATTCTACTAAATTCATAATCGCGTATGGATTTTGATTCTATAATGATGCCTAAATAATTTTGGTTAAATAGTTAATCGTGCCTAATGACCTTTTTCTTGTTTAGCTAATCCTATTTTGATTATATCCTTAGCCATTGTGACTAGACCCTTTTGAATATATTTTAATCGTACAATATTGCATATTTTTTTAAGGTTCGACTCTATTTACAATCTAACTCATTCTGATCATTATCATGTCATCTTCTTGATTATATTCTTAGTCATGCCTAATCGTGTCCTTGAAATTTCAAGTACAAAATTTTTCTAAGGTGGGTAGATTTGTAAGCCCACTTCTCGAATTTATTTAAATTTTTATTTATTTTATTTAGTTTTGAATTTTTTTTAGTTGGAATATATTTTACTTGAAATCGTATGAAGGATATTTTTGAAAAGATTTGTCAAACTATTTTTTAAAAATATGATTTTATTTTTATAAATGGCAGACTTCTAAAACTTATTAATTTATATTATTAATTATCTTTAAGTTTTAAATTTAAAAAATATATTATAATATTGTGTGATAAAATTTAATATTATTTTGGATTATGATTTTGGTCAATTAATAGAAGAAGATTTGATTAACCTATGATTGATTTGATTTAAACTTATGGAAAGATTTATCCATAGGATTTCTAATCCTTCCCTATTTAGGATACCTTCCACCTATATATATGAGAAACTTTTCCTTATTTTCTTCCAACACAAAAATTCTTCCAACCTAATTCTCTAATCCTAATTAGGTGATTGCTACCTATTATATATACCCTTATGAACATCTCTCATATTTTTCTTTCTTAAAGTTCTCTCTTTTTCGTCCAAAATAGCCCAAAATTCTTCATAAATTTAGCCTCATTTTTTAGAAGCTATAGCAATTTCGTGAAGCCATTGCGACCAACTCCGGACTCCATTTCACCTCCAGTTTTTTTAGAACCGTATCGAGGATAGTTTTCAAAATCTATTAATTATTTTCTCTAGTTATGAACTTGAATTTTTTGGAAAATTATTTGAGTGCCAGTTGTCAAAAAAATTAACATGTCGTACTATTTTTGAGATTCCGCGAGATCCCGTACTCCGTTTAACTGTTTGTTGTTATGGAAATCTGACACACGGATCTATAGCTACTAATTTTCTAGAAATTAAATAAATACTTGATTATTTTGTTTAATTTGTAGAACCTATAGAGGTAGTCTTGCGTAGTTATGACATATGAGACTATTCTGTGCCAACATGATCAAGTTACACATCAACTGCAACTAATTGAGGCAAGTACACTATTGTTTTATGTGCTTATTACATTATATTGCTATCTTTCATTGTATTTTATTGAGTATCCTGTTGAGACACGATTGTGACACAATATGCTTGATTGTATCATTGCTCGTTTATTGAATGTTTAGTGGTTCGGGAGAAGAAATGCTAATTAGACGTGTAAACAAATCCCAATGAATGTTTAGTAAATGATAGCTAAGTCATACACCTCACATATGGGTTAGCTGTACCAAAAATGTGTGATAGCCATCTATGAAATGTCATATTAGCCCAGTCGTTTACATGTCGAAAGGTATTTCGAAGCACTGTTTGATTAGTT
This sequence comes from Iris pallida, assembly GCA_029216955.1. Classification (NCBI taxonomy): domain Eukaryota; kingdom Viridiplantae; phylum Streptophyta; class Magnoliopsida; order Asparagales; family Iridaceae; genus Iris; species Iris pallida. The sequence goes on along the minus strand of JANAVB010034730.1, from coordinate 2,915 downwards.
TTACTTGTTCATGTTCATTTTTGAGTTGTCTCGTTCATACATGTTCTTGCTAGTAGTTTCTTGTGTATGTTAGCATTTTTAATTCAGATACATGTTCTTTTACTGTTACATTGCCTTACTTTTGTCTAGTTTTATTTTGTATTAAGTTATATTATTGCAACAGTTGTACTTTGCTCATTACCTGACTAGATCGTTGCAGGTGACTTGGCATGCTTTCTACTTTTGTGCTATGGACCATACGGGAAAGAGAGAGATCTTGAAGGCCAACCTTAGATTCTAGATAGATTAGTTAGTTTTTTTATTTAAATATTTTAGCGGATTTGTTTCCAAAAATTATTCATGTTGTATTATTGGATTTGTAAATAAAATAGTTAATGTGAATGAGCAAATAGATATGATTATTGTATTTGAGATTGACATTGAGACATAGACAGCATACTACCGCTGATATTTTGGCATAGGCTAGACTTGGCTATGAACTCGTATCCGGAAAGCGGGTGCGGGTCATGACAAATTTTTTGGTGGCCCATACATGTCAGTTTTCGCAAAAGATTACAAACTCGTGGTAGTACCTATATTAGTCATACTACTGCGAGCCTGCGACTAGGAAGTGTTCATTCACAATTAGGATTGATTTAATTTTAGAACAATAACTAGGACTAAGTACGTAATAGGAATCCTTTATTCAATTTGACTGTTGGGTAGTTAAGGTTATTACATAGGCCATGTGATTTAGGTAGAGATTTATTGAATTCTAGACTGTATTAAAAAATGATGAATTTTCCTAGAAGAATATATTATTTTGTTTTGATATTATGGTAGGATCAAAGACGGGTAGACTATTCGCTTGGTAAGTTGGGACTTCCTATAATTCATGCTCTAATATTGATAAATTATTCAAATTTTCTTTTCTACCCTCTTTAGATATCATCATATTATAAGGTCCGTATTCCTCATTTATTTTCCATTGGCCATAATTAATTATTTTCTAAAGGTTAATATTCTATTTTTATCTATTGAATTTTGTGCCTAACATGATTCAATTATCCATATATTAATTCTGAGTCAGTTTTTGTTTATAGTTTTTCTTCGATCCTTGAATATTAGAGAAATTGGAAATTTTTTACTTCTCTTGTGTTTAGTCATTTTCCTAATCGATCGTTTGATTTTCAAAATTGATACCAAATCGATCGTTTAATTTTCAAAATTGATACACTTCAAGGACATATACTTAATATTTTCCTATCATGATCAATTTGTTTGAATTTCTAGAAGATCTTTTAAATTTCTTATGGATATAGTTGGAATAATTTTTGATGACTTATAAATGCAAGGCAGATGCACAATGATACTATTTATCTGAATTATCGAGACTATGGGTTCACTACTGCCAGCAGTGCACTGGCAAGGCATGATGCCTAAGTTAAAATAATTTCAGGTATGTATAGGTTATCGAATATTATTAAAACTATGTCTTAGTTGCCTATTTTGATCTTTGAGTTATTATGTCAATAATGGATAGAGTTAATAGAATATTCGATACCATATCATATTTAAGTCGTGATACTAAGGATTTACTGTAGCCAAATACACACTGGCAAGGCATGGATTCTCAGTGAAACGATATCAGATATGCATACGGTTTTCGAATACCATAGATGCTATATCTTTTATTAGCACATGACTATTGATTTTTCATGAGCCACAAATCTTGTACTCTCACTCTAAACTGATTGGATATCCTATTTCTTATTATCATATTCTCAATAGACTGGTAGCTTTTTATTCCTTAATCAAAAATCACCATTTAGTTCCTCCTAGAACCAATTACTATATTTGATTATATTCCACTAGATTCATAATCACATATGGATTTTGATTCTATAATCATGCCTAAATAATTTTGGTTAAATAGTTAATTGTGCCTAATGACCTTTTTCTTGTTTAGCTAATCATATTTTGATTATATCCTTAACCATTGTGACTAGACCCTTTTGACTATATTTTAATCGTGCTATATTGCATATTTTTTTAAGGTTCGACTCTATTCACAATCTAACTCATTTTGATCATTATCATATCATCTTCTTTGTTATATTCTTAGTCGTGCCTAATCGTGCCCTCGAAATTTTGAGGGCAAAATTTTCTAAGGTAAGTAGATTTGTAAGCCCACTTTCCGAATTTTTTTAATTTTTTATTTATTTTGTTAGTTTTGAATATTTTTCTAGTTAGAATATATTTTATTTGAAATAGTATAAAGGATATTTTTGAAAAGATTTGTCAAACTATAATGTGATTTTATTTTTATAAAAGATAAACTTTTAAAACTTATTAATTTCTATTATCAATTATCTTTAAGTTTTAAATAGAATATATTAAATATTGTGTGATAAGATTTAATATTATTTTGGATTATGATTTTGGTCAATTAGTAGATGTAGATTTGATCAATCTATGATTGATTTGATTTAAACTTATGAAAAGATGTATCTATGGGATGTCTAATCCTTCCCTATTTAGGATACCTCCTACCTATATATATGAGAGACTTTTTCTTATTTTTTCCAACACCAAAATCCTTCCAATCTAATTCTCTAATCCTAATTAGGTGATTGTTACCCATTATATATATCCTTGTGAACATCTCTCATCTTTTTCTTTCTCAAAATTCTCTCTTTTTCGTCCAAAATAGCTCAAAATTGTTCATAAATTCAGCCTAATTTTTTAGAAGCTATAACAACTTCGTGAAGCCGTTGCGACCAACTCCAGACTCCCTTTCATCTCCAATTTTTTGTTAGAATCATATCGAGGTTATGTTTCAAAATCAATAAGTTATTTTCTCTAATTATGAACATGAATTTTTAGAAAATTATTTGAGTGCAAGTTGCCCAAAAAATTGACATCTCACATGTTTT